>CM053786.1:40710425-40977925 GCA_028749045.1 Cupressus sempervirens | reverse complement strand
GGGTGAAAGTCCCTGGATTTCATTATTATAAACAAAATTAAATAAGATAAGACCCCATAGGCCTACCTAGAACCCAAAAAAAAACTACCAGTCCACATTAATGTCTCTTCTCCAATAAAATCTCTCACAACACCACCTTGGCCCACTGCTTTGTAAGCAACCTAAAATGATCCTTGTAGTCATCTTCTTCTGGATCTTCTTGGCACCCTTCATTTGCTCTTGCAGCATGTACAAGGTTGTCTCAAAGCTATGAATCACTTTGAGTGTAAACTAGCTCATGTCTGGTAGTTTGTTGTCCAAACCAACAACTTCAGACTTGAGGCTCTAGATGCCACCTTCAACACCTACAATTTGTTGATTAATCTTCTCAAATATACCACTAGGGGCATTATATGGGCCAGGGATACCTTAGGCAGAGACCTCTTCCACAATGGCATTGTCTTGGGTAGTTTGAGGTGAGGCGAGAGCAATAGAGTAAAATTGACCACAAGGTTAGGGGACGTCTTTTTTTCAAAATTTGAGACATGTGGTAAGGAGAGCTATCAGAATCACCCTCTTCATTACTCTCATTTTCCTTGGAGCATTTAGGGCTCATCTCCCTTATTCTTTCTTACCCTCAGCCTTAGCAATTCTATTGGAGTGACAGGGAGTGTTAGCTTCCTCCATAATCTCAACCACTGCGTGTACTTGGTAGGTATTAGTTTTGGCTTTTTTGTGTGGTTTGGCCTTAGGGATAGAGTTAGGTTTCATCTTTCTCAAAGAAACATCCTTACATCCTTAGGACCCTTAATCATGAGAGTATTTTGACACATCTCTTTCTACCAAAGCCTGTACGAGAAAGAATATTGCCTTCAAGAAGAGAATGGGTTTGCAAGGAGGGGAAAGGTACAATAGAGGCTCGTTGGACAAAAAAAAATTTAGAAGGGCAAAGCATAAGGTGAATTTTTTTGTTCTCATAATGTATCCTTCTATATTTACTAGTTGTGGTGCATTGTACTTGAACAACTTTTCATCACAAATTAATGTTTCTTATATGTTTTTAGCTTTTATCTATATTGTATTCTATCTTTAGTGAATTAGAAGGTGACCACCCACATGAATAGACTCCTTTCTTAACACATGAGGAGAAATTTCAAGTTATGGTATTGGTTTCTATTTTTAATTTTTGAAGGGAATCTTTTTTCAAAGCATCATTATATGTTTGGCATTTTTGAATAATGTGGGGATAAGAAAATGAGGTTGAAGTTGATGGGGAGATGAATGGTTATCTTTATTTCAAGATATTTACAAAACTATTCATGTTACCTCAAAGTCAAATATGGGATTACTGCTCTAAAATTAAATTGTATGATAAGTAAATAAGGGAATAGCTATCAAGATATTTATCAATAAAAGGTCCAAAATCTCCTACACATATTTATTCTAAGATATTTATAAACTTGTCTTTGATATGTCTTTATAAGATCTCTTAACACTCCAAAATAAAATTATAAGATAAATTAATAAGATTCGAAGATAAATCAACTAAAAAATTAGCCATCAAGTATTATGAATGAAAGGCCACAAATTAATTCTATCACAAAAAAAAGGTGGGTGAGAATTTGTAGGTCACATTAAATTAACTATTAAGATATTTATCAATGAAGGGTCAAAATGTTTGCACAATTTTTCTTTCACAATAAATATACTTAGTACATGAAGGCTTGAAGTAACCTCCTTGTCTACATGTGTGTGTGTGTGTGTGTCATGCCACAAATTTTTTTTTTTTTCAAAAGAGAATGAAGGTAAGGTCTCAATCAAAGCTTGTACCATTAGGAATGTTAGTGGTACTAAGTTGTTCGCTCGGAATTAGATTTCAAGCTCCCCTTGTGGTGGTTATCTTTTTACTAAAGAATTGAAAGCTAACTACGAAGGGTGTAATGGTTGTGAGCACTTAATCTTCTACATTCGATACAAAACACTTTGATGACCAAGTATAAACTTAATTGTGACATCATAGTGGTAGAGGACCTCAGAGTTGAATTGAGAAAATGGTATATCGTTTAAACATTTGCTTCCATTAATGTTAGGTTGATCTTTAAATTGATATTGATATTATTATTATTTAATTATTTTTAAAAATTATTTTTTATTTATTTATTTTTTATTATAATTATTATATTTAAATGCCTATATTTATTACACATTTTATTTCAATTGCTAACAATATCATTCTTAATATTTAAATTAAATTCAGTACATTTGAGATTTTTGTGGAAGTAATAAACAAATAAAATTATTATTGTTTTTTTCTTTTTCTTTACTTCCTCTTCATGACATAGTCTACCTATATTGCTTTTATTCTAAACACCCCTTCCAACTTTGCTACAATACACAATAAAACAAAAAAAACAAAAATAAAACTAACACCTTACATCTAACTACCCCTACCCCCCATCTACCTCCTAACCCTATGTCCCTCCTACCTAACCGTCCCTTTTAATGCTCCCTCTCCTCCCACATGGGAAGGAAGAGGGAAGGGGTGGTGTGCCTTACAAGGCAACCCCCTTTTACTTTAAACCCCACTCCTTTTATAAGATGGCCGCCAAGATAAGGACAAGGTGGGTGGGGAGTAAATTACTTCCCCACTCATCTTGCAAGTAATTAACCTTTTTTTTTAAAGCTACAGCCCAGACCAAGTTGTCCCTCTACCATATAAGGTGGAAATAATTGATTGATTTTTATATAATATTATTTTAGTAATTTTATTCTTTATAGGGATGCCATGACATGATGGGGGGGTAAAGTCAACACCTAGGTAATGAAATCTCAAGGTCTGAACAATATTAATGTATGTTCATATTTATTATTATTATATTGGTTGTTCTCAAGGATAATATTATTTTACCTAGCTGATTATTTTATTGGTCTGTATTGGTAGGACTATTTTTTTGTTGTTGTCCATATATTTTCTAGAGAGTAAATTGGCATCTACAGGTCTCATTTGATCTTAATTTATTTCTCTAACTCCTTTCATGAAATCTCTATGATTATTGAATTGGATTGGTTTGGTATATCAATGTATTGTGCACTATCATTTCCTATTCTAACAACAACTAATATGAGCAACTATCATTTTACTAACTAAATCTATTTGCAAAAGGATCTCATGAATCTTTGAAAACTAAAATTACATTGCATGCCAATCATTTCTATAATATATTCTTTCTACCAATTTCATTACTAACACTTTCATATCTTACAATCAATTTGATTTCCAACACTAAACATCAAGCTACTCATTTATTCTCATGTAATTGAGGAGACAAAGATATCAAATGTTAATGTTCAGTCCATTTGGTTTAGGGTATAATATGATACAAATTTCTTTCCTCAACTCATTCCAATTTTAAATAGTGACAAGACAACATTCTCACATTATCAAACAATAATAGGGTGGTGGAGTCATCACTCAAGATGCACAATGAAAGATCTCACTAACAAGATAACTCACCATCTCTCTATCTGGTATATACATGAGACCAATAGCAATACACTACAATACAATGAATTCTCATAATAGGATAGAGTTCATCTCTCCATTCCAATACAACAAATAAGGATCTTCTTCTAGGCAAAGAATGAATTTCATGAACATCAAGCTTCCAAACTCTTCAAGTGAATATCTACAAAAAGAGAGACAAAATGGAAACCATGGAGGCTCACCTCCCAACCTAGGCCTCAAGGAGGCCACCCACTAAGCTTGGGGAAACAAGGCATAAATGGTTGCATTCTACACATTCACATGCCATGCATAATCACAACAAAATGACAAATTTAACACAATACATTTTCAACACATCCCATCCCAAGGCTTGCACAAAGATTCAACAAATGAATCAAGTATAGGGTGAAGATGGGCTCTCACCATGAGGAGGATTTACAAAGCTTTCATTCATAATATACACATCTTCTCAATATCAACATGCCCTTTTGGGGCAAACAATATCTTCCCTTCCACACACCTCCTTATACCTCCCAAAATGCAAGTACGCAAGATGAACACATTCCATTGAACATATACAATCATCTCCACACATGGGAGTGTTCCTCAACTACATGTGTGAGCCCAACTAATCCCTTCACCCAAGCATCTCTTCCCTCCCAAGGGTGAGTTATGCTTCACACCCATTTCACAAAACACATAACATGAAAACAAAGCAAGATCAAGAAAGATTTACACAAAACTTCTCACATGCAACACACAAACAAGATCTTTACCCACAAACACAACTACAATACACCAAAATCTCATAATGAAATGAAGAACATCATGGATCACGAGTACCAACCTCCCTCCAAGAAAAGGAAATGAATAGTTGTAGTAGAGCTCCTTCCTCTTCCTTCAAGCCCTAGTTGTCTCTACAGATAGAAAGTGGCCAAGTGAGTTCCCAATTTTAGCCATGCCTCTATATAACCCTCTCATTTTTGGATTCAATAAAGAATGCAATTTTTTTGAGGTCTCCTAGGCCTACTAGGCACCCTAGAGGTCATTATTTGTCCCTTAAGCTATAATACTAACATGGGTAGGGTTTATTTTTGTCTCAAACTTACCTTAAAGTTACTTTATGACCCTCCCAAAACTAGGTAATTCAAATTCCAAATTTTTCCCATGGTGATAACCTTATTCTCTTTACTAATTTTAGGGCAATAATCAGATTCCTCAATTAAGGCATTTAACTCAGAATAAGGTGGTCTCATGATCCATCATCAATAAACATGTCATTTCACATAACAAGTACAAGTGTCAAGTGACACACACAAAATACACTATATATTACACATGACACATTATGAATCTACACATATAATACATACCACACACATACATCTCACATTTACAAAGTAAACACATCACAATGAGGTTTATGAATCTCATAAAGATTCACCTTGGTAGAGTTAATTAAACATGTGTCTATACCTTGTTTCCCTGTTAAATTCCATGGTTCCTCTTCCTGCACATCAAACTCAAGCATCAATAGTCCAAGGAGTCAAATAAGCATATACAACATAAGTGCATATAATAATAATATCCATATTAACATATTTCAAATTAAATATCCTTTCCTAACCTTTCAATTATTCCACTCAAAATGTTAAGATATCAAAATCTGCATGTCATAAGCATCATAACCAAATTAATATTCATTCATACATTGAAAATCTTCAGAAGCAAATTAACATTTTACGTTGCATCAAAATCTGATAATATCATGTCATAAAGCTACATCCAAATATGTTCGAACATTTCCTACACAATAACAGGTTCTTTGTGCATACAACAATGTAAAACACTACTAAAGTATCAAAATCCCTAGGTAAAGCAAATCCACTATCCATCTAAATCTGTCAAAATATCAAGGTCTCGAATATCAAAATGTAATTAATACATCCATGCTATGACGGGTTGGGCTGAGGCCTCACTATGTGTGTGTGTGTGTCTCTGTGCGCATATGTTATAAAGTATTCAAAATGAGAATTCAATTTTACTTTTCAAACTAGTTCACAATAACACAAATTAGGAAATCAAATAAAAAATAATTATATATATATATATATATATATATATATATATATATATATATATATATATATACACACACATCTATGTACATATATGTACATATATATACATAGTATATGTACATATATAGATAGATGCATATATATATGTATGTATGTGTACACATACATATACATACATATATATATACTCACACGTACATATATATATATATATATATATATATCTACATACATATATATATATATATATATGTATGTATATATACATATATGTATGTATATATGTAGATATATATACATATATATGTTAGGATTAAACCATGGAAAGAAATAACGATTACATGCAAATATAACCAATAATAAAAAATAATAGATCACACAAAAAAGAACACAAGACACCAAGATTTAATGTGGTTCACCCAATCCCTGGGCTACGTCCACCAAACAACAAGTTCGATCTTATTACAATCTAATGATTACAACCTGATTACAATCTGTAATCCCTTATAGCTCAATACGACTGCAAGAACCTATTTCACATCACCACTATAAAACAACCCTAACCCTAAGCCCTTTTATACAAGTATTAAACTGCTTTAGGGTTACTACATGTTAGCCATAAATTGGTGAATATTAGCCATTACTTTAGTGGTGAATCTATGAATGTCAAATCTATGAATAGTACAAAAAAAAAAATTGAGGAATGCCCTGAGCCCCAAAGAATTTATGAAATATGTACAGTACTTTCTTGATTAGTCACCACAAACTAACAATCTCTCACTTGGGGACTAATTAGGCTCCACACTAAACAATAATCTCCCACTTCGAGACAGATCCTATAGTGATGTTGTTACTCCATGAGGCTCCCACTAGATCAAACCACTCTGGACTCTTCTATTCTATTATTCATGTTCAGTCTAGAAGACCAACCAAAGGTGGAGAAGAGTTTAGCTTCTCCCTTGTTACTACCTTTTTCAACATATCTATTGGATTATCATTTGTATGTATCTTCTCCAACTTTAACTATCGATCCTCCAAAATTGACCGAATGAAATGGTACCGCAGTTGTATGTGTTCAATCTTTGAATGCAGAGCTGAATTCTTTGCAAGATGAATGGAACTCTGACTATTTGTGAACAAATAATTATCCTTCTGAGGATGTCCCAATTCTTCCAAGAAGAACTAAAGCCATATCATCTCCTTGGCTACTTCTGTAGTAGCTATATACTCTGCCTCTATAGTGGATAAAGCATTAACCTTATGTAACCTAGACACCAGCTCATTACTGCCCCACCAACAATAAAGACACAACTTATAGTACTCCATCTGGTATCAATGTCCCCTACCAAATTTGAGTCAACATAGCCTTTTAAATCAGTAGTAGAGCACCCAAAATGTAAACACTTGGTGGATGTTCCTCTCAAATATCTGAGAATCCATTTGATAACATTCCAATTTGCTCAATTCTTGGATTACTCATATACCTACTAACAACTCCCACTGCATGTGCAATATCTAACCTAGTACATGTACCATAGCATACATCAAGCTTCCTATAGCTGAAGCATAGGGTACCTTGGATGTCTTATCCTCCTCTTCTTGTGTTAAGCTTAGGACACATCTCCTTAGTCAACTTCAAATGACGAGGTAATGGTGTGCTGACAGCTTTAGCGTTCTCCATAGAGAAATGTTGCAACACCTGCTCAACATAATTAGCCTGAGATAATGTCAATGATTGATTCTTCCTATCTCTACAAATCTTCATACCAAAGATTTTTTTTTCTACCCCCAAATCCTTCATAGAAAATGCATGTGCTAATTGGCATTTTAGCCCCTTAATGTGATCCATGTTAGACCTAGCTACAAGAATATCATCAACATATAAACATAAAATAATGTAGCTATCATCATCCAACCTCTTAAAGTAAACACAGTGATCTAAATGACACCTATTGTAACCATGCTCATGCATAAAACTATCAAATTTTAGATACCATTGCCAAGGTGCTTGCTTTAAGCCATATAAACTTTTCTTCAATTTGCACACTAAGTCCTCCTTACCTTTGACTGCAAATCCCCATGGCTGAGCCATATATATCTCTTCATCCAAATCACCATGAAGGAAGGTTGTTTTAACATCAAGCTGCTCCAAATGTAAATCTTCAGTAGCTACAAGACTTAAAAAAATACAGATAGAAGTCATCTTAACAATGGGAGAAAATATCTCATCAAAATCAATGCACTTTTTCTATGCAAATCCTTTCACAGCTAACCTGGCTTTAAATCTTTTCTTACCTCCATCCTCTTCTTTCAACCTGTAAACCCACTTATTCTGTAAAGCTCTTTTACCTATAGGTAACTTACACAAATCCAATGTCTTATTCTTCAACAAAGAGTCCAGTTCATCTTTCATTGCAGACTCCCACTAAATCTTAGTATCCACTTACACAACTTCATCATAACTTTTAGGTTCACCAGCATCAGTAAGTAAAATATAATACAAAGAGGGAGAAAATCTTTGTGTAGGTCTAATTTTCCTTGTTGACCATCTAACATTCATCGGTGGTATTTGTTGTTACAGTTGTTGCACATCATGAGGAATGGCTGGAACATTAGCTTTTGGAGTATCATCCAACACTACATAATCATCTTATTTCTTCTCATGTTGCTGCAATAGATCTTTGTACAACACTTTCTCATTGAATATGACATCCCTACTTCTTACAATTTTCTGATTTTTAAAATCCCAAAGCCTATAACCAAATTCATTAATGCCATATCCAACAAATACACATTTCTTTGACTTAGCTTCTAGCTTGGTTCTATTTTCAGAATCTATGTGAGAAAATGCTTCACAACCGAAGGTTTTGAGAAAAAAATAACTCACCTTCTTACTAGTCCATGCTTCCTCTGGAATACCACAACCCAAAGGAGTAAAGGGACCTCTATTAATCAAATATACAGTAGTATTGATAGCCTCTGCCCACATGTGTAAGGGCAACCCAACATGCAACCTCATGCTCCTTGTGCACTCCATTATAGTCCTATTCATACGCTCATCCACTTCATTTTCTTATGGAGTCCTTAGAATAGTTTTCTATCTACAAATACCATTAGTGGAGCAATAATCTTCAAATTCATGATTGCAATACTCACCACCATTATCAGATCTGAGCCATTTTAATTTCTTACCAGTCTCATTTTCAACCAAGCATTTCCATTTATTAAAATTTTGAAATACATCACGTTTTTGTCTAAGGAAATAAACCCAAACTTTTCTAGTTGTGTCATCAATAAATGTAACACAGTAATGAGAGCCACTAAGGGAATATATCTAAGCCAGTCCCCATACATCTGTATGCACAAGCTCTAATTTTTCCTTTTTGTTTTCCTTCTCAGTCTTCACAAAACTCACTCTCTTTTGTTTTCCATACACGCAACTTTCACAGAAATCTATATTAACACATTTTAGACCTGGTAAAACTTTCTTTGAATGAAATATTTTCATACCTTTCTCATTCATATGCCCAAGTCTGTTGTGCCACAACGTTGTATCAAAATTTATAGCAGCTATTTGTTCTCCTTGCTCAACTGTAGCAATTGTTCCTGAATATTCATTTTTCTCTGAAACAATTAAAGTAGAAGGAACAATATGACCTATACAAAGATATAAGGTGCCTACTTTCACACCTTTTGCTACTACAAGGGAGCCTTTTGAAACCTTCCAATTTTTATCATTAAAAGTGACTACACAACCCTCATTACCAAGTTGCCTTGCTAAAATTTAATTCCTACTCAACCTTGGAACATGTCTTACCTCATGTAGTAGCCAATGATTCCCATTTTGCAACTTAATCTTAATTTTTCCCTTTCCAACAATCTGACAGGGTTCATTATCTCCCAAATAAGAAAGTCCAAAATTCTCTTGGACATAATCAATGAAATAACCTCTATGAGGTGTAGCATGAAATGAAGCACCATAATCTAAAACCCACGAATCATCAACACTTTCTAAAGATATAAGCAAAGCATCCTCTTTGGATTTGTTACTTACCACATTTGCCTCCTTGTCTCCATTTGATTTATCTCTTTCATTTTTCTTTCGATTCCAGCAATCTTTCTTTTTATGACCCAATTTCCCACAGTACCAGCAATCATTAGGTCCTCTCGATTGAGACCTCCTCCCCTTTGACTTTCCTCTTGATTTTCCATGATTTTTAGAGTTACTTCCTCTCTCAATTGTTCTGCCCCTGCTTTGTGCATTCAAATCACTTCCTAATGTAGATCTAGCTAAGATTTTCCTACAAGTTTCCTCACTCAAAACAACACCAATCACATCTTCACATTTTAGGGTACTAGATCCAGGAACATAATTACTCACAACCATTACCAAACCATTCCAACTTTTAGGCAAAGAACACAAAATTAAGAGAGCCTTAATTTCTTCATCAAAATTGATACCCACAGAAGATAACTAACTAGTAATAGTATTAAACTCATTTAAGTGATCTGCAATAGATCCATCTTCTTTCATTTTCATATTAAATAAATGCTTCATGAGAAATACCTTGTTTGCAGTGGAGGGCTTTTCATATAGTTTTGCTAGGGTTTGCATCAATTCTTTTATCGTCTTCACTTTTTTAATATTAAATGCCACTGATGGTGCCAGGCATAACCAAATTCTTTCAAGTGCCTTTCTATCTAAAAGATCCCATTCGTCATTTGACATAGATCCCTAATTCTTGGCTTTGCCTTCCAACAGCTTCCATAAATCATTTTGATAAAGATAGTCTTCCATTTGCATCTTCCATAACTGGAAGTGTTGCCCATTAAACCTATCAACCCTTAGCTTACCCTCATCTGCCATTGCTCCCACTTGACCGTGAGACTCCCACTCAACTGTGAGACTTTCTTGTAGAGGATAATTGAAAAAACAACCACGCTCTGATACCACTTGTTAGGATTAAACCACGAACATAAATAACAATTACATGCAAATATAACCAATAATAGAAAATAATAGATCACACAAAAAAGAACACAAGGCACTAAGATTTAACATGGTTCACCCAATCCTTAGGCTACGTCCACCAAACATTTAGTCCGATCTTATTACAATCTAGTGATTACAACCTGATTACAATCCATAGTCCCTTACAACTCAATACCACTGCAAGAACCTATTTCACATCACCTATAAAACAACCTAACCCTAAGCCCTTTTATACAAGTATTAAAGTGCTTTAGGGTTACTACACGTTGGCCATAAATTGGTGAATATTAGCCATTACTTTAGTGACGAATCTACGAATAGTACCAAAAAATTATTTTTTTCTCTTGATTAGTCCCCACAAACTAACAATATATAACTAGGTTAAAAAGAATAAAATCTATATAAAGTATTTGAAATTACTTAATCAAATAATGTTTACTTTCAATGGTCCAATGGACCTTACGAACTAAATTTTTACATCTTAACTTTAAAAAAACTAAAAAAAAAAACTTTAAGATGAGTGTCACAAGCGTTTAATTATCCCCTCACTAAATAAATCAAATCAAGAATCAACTATGAATATATTTATCAATGAAAGGTTAAAAAGTTTCAACACAAACTAGTTTCAAGATATTTGCAAAACTAAGCAATCTTTTATTTCAAGATCTTTAATATACTCAAACGAAACAAGATTACAAAGAATAAAAATTAGTTCAATTTGATGATGAATGCCATCAACATTTTAATTGACCTCTCATTAAATAAATAAATCTAATAATTAGTTGTCAAGATATTTACAAAATTATCCTTGTTGTCGTTAATGTCCTTTTATGCTCTAAAGATAAATTTTAAGATGAACAACTCAAGAATTAGCTACCAATATATTTATCAATGACGATAAAAAACTATTCCAAGATATTTACAAAACTCTTCATATTGTTCTTATAAGATCTCTCCAAATTTAAATTGAATGACAAATCAAATACAAAATTAGCTATCAAGATATTTATCCCAAAAAATTATTTTAAAAAAAATAAAAAATTATTTCAAGATATTTACAAAACTATCCTTTGCTTAATATCCTTAAGACACACTCTATAATGAAATTACATAAGAAAAATCAACTAGAAAATTGGTCATAACGATATTTACCTCAAAAAGTTTGAATTTATAAAAAAAAAAAAAAAAAAGAATTAGTCATAAAGATATTTATCTTAAAAAGTTTGAATTTATAGGTAGTAAATATTAAGATGAACTAAAATTGTTAGATAAATCAAAGGTCGCAAATTAAGTCTAGCACAAAGAATAGTAGCCAAGCAACTTATATGCACCCTTAGCTAGTGCTAAATAGTAGGAGTCTTTAATATTTACATTGAACAAGTGCCACATAGTGGACATAGTGGCATGTACTTGCCAGAGAATGTATTATAATATAATAGAAATAGTAATTCAATATTATAATAATTAATCAATAGAGTAAATGTATTACATAAAGATAGATGTATGATGAAATTATTATTGAAATAAGTATTTCAAATCAACTAATATAATTTCAATATTAAAAAGTAGTTAAATAAATAACAATTTTATAAATAATCTTATCAATATCCTCACTTTTATTTGTGGAAGTTAAAATCAAACAATAGTCTAGTAATAAGTTCAAAATTACCTTGGAAGTCAATGGAATTAATGAAGTGGTAGTTCATTCCCAACAAACTCCTAGCATCATTGAATTATATCTATGTTATAATCAATGCTAGTAGAACGCTAATCTCATTTGATAAAGATGGTGGACAATGAAATTGCTAATAAATTTGAATTGGGAGAAGATTCTATCAAATTTTAAATACAAAATAGACACTCTCAATTTTCCACAATTTCATTTGAGTTCCACTCTTCTCTAAATTTTTTATTCAAAATAAATAGGGAAACAATCTATAAGGTTTCTTCAATATATATTATTCTATTTTATTTTAGAACTTGAAAAGTCTAAAAAACCTATTTCAATATAGAATTGTAAATTTATACTTTACATATATTTTCCAATCAAACAACTTAAGAAAGAACTTGATCCAAAATCTTACTTTTATATGAAATATATGATTAATTTCACTTTTACTTAAAAAATAGATTTTCTTCTTTCATATAGATATCAATATCTAAAGATTTATTTTAAAATTACTTCTATAAGATTTCTAAATAATATTTGGATAGCATAAATATTTTAGATAAATATATAAAATTTAGTATAAAAACAATATATAAAAATATTTAAGTACGTTTCAAATTAAGTTTCTAGATAAATGTTAAATAAAAAAATTAAATGTGTCTTAAATGAAAATTAAATTTAAAAGGTTATAATTGCATTTGTAAAAACTAAATGAATAATTTTCTTAAAAAATTAAATACTTAATATTTTTGTCAACATAATATAGTTTATTAATTTATTCTTAAAATCATGTCGATGAAAATGAGTAATGGAGCTATCTCCGAAAAAAGAAAAAGGGATCTTATAAGACAAAATGAAAACAACCAATCACAATGGTGAAAATTAATTTTAGAGTACATAAAATTCATCAATAAATTTAAAAACTTTAGAAACATGTCAGTTCCATAAAAATAGTTATGATTGATGCAAATTAATTGAAAAATGAGAACAACTTAATGCAATAGTATACAAGAAGTAGAATAAAGATGCTTACTATATATGCACCCATAGCAAGTGGGAGTCTTTAATATTTACATTAGTACGTGAGAATTTATTGGTCACCGTTAATACCCTCCGAAACTGTCGAGCTCTTTCGAACGTTGTTTCAACAACATGGGTATCTCTGTCTTCTTAACGGTGGCCCACTTTGGCTGGTAGACGAGAACAAGGATTTCAAAGATAAAAACCCAGACGAGCCTACAGATTACACAGAGAAGCGTCTTTTTGTTAACTTTTGCTTCTGCTTCTCAACCTCTTCAGCTGCTGAGAAAGAAACAGATTTGGAGAGATTTGTACAGAACTTCAATGATCTCACTCACTTTATCGAAGAGCTATTGGAGACCATTGTAAGTTATCTAAGCAATTCAATATTATTGTCAGGCTTTATTGACTACAAATAAATGTCCAGTGTTGTCAGTATTGTTGTCAGGCTTGATAGCAATCACCCGCAAGTCATAATCAGATAAGTTCAGGTAGAGAGAACCAACTTAAGTCTTATATGAGAAAAATCTAAAAGTTCTTAGCCAACTATACCATTGTTCTAAACTATTTTTAATCAATACTTATAGAAATAGTATTCAATATTATGCAGGGCTAACGTTTTAGGTGCCAAGCAACTACTAATATTTGAAAGATCTCGTGTTACATTGGAATTCATAATATTTTCCTGAAATTACATAAATTTTTATATTTATAAAGTATTGAGGATGAATCTCTTAGGTGTATAGATCAGTTGACCAAAGCTCAGAGTTCTAGACTTCGAGGATTTCTTTGTTTAATAGGGCAATCTCATTTAGAAGTTGTGTTGATTTTAAGATTTTTTTTCACTTTGCTTGTTTTGTACATTTTGGTGGAAGTTAAACTCTCTTATAATTTCAGATTTGTTGTCCTGTATTGTTGCTATTGTGTTTGTTTTATATTTAACACTATGCTCCAATTTGGCCATCTAGATCATCTACAACAAATGGGAGTTATTGTAAGATGTAGTACAAAAGGTTGTCAATTTTTCTGTGTAGGAACATAAAGTTTGCAGAGTTTGTTTCAGATTTATTCCAATTGTTGCTGTTGTAGGGTCCATTTTTCTATATTTTTGTGCTCAATTGAAGGCTACAGACTGTTGATATTTTCCAGCAAGTTTTTGTTATGTGTCAGGCAATTGAATCATCTTTCAACTCTTAGTGATTTTGATTTTTAAGCAGAATTGTCAAATTTCCAGTTACGTATGTTTACATTCAGCTAGAAAACTACATATTTCATAGGACGTTCTAAGCATTTCAGATCTAAAATATATACCTATATGAAAACATTTATTTGGGACATCACGCCACTCATATATTCATTGAATTTTTCCTTACAGAAAGATTCCATAGCTGGGCCAAGTGCAGAGATAGATAGATTTTCTGTACAGAGAGATTTAATGTCAGGTACAAGTGCAGAGATAGAGAAAACTGTTATAGATTTACTTGGAGGCGCCGGGAAAATTCCTTGGCTAGGAGCAGCATTTTCTATGGTGGGATTTGTATTGGAGAGATGTATTCAGACTTCTAACAACAGGATTGAGTGCCTTGAAATTCTGAGAAGAATGGTTAATCTTGGAAAGCAAATTTTGCAGTTGAATGATCAAATGCCAGACCAGAAGCAAAAACTAAACGAGGCAGTGCAGTGCATTGTTGTGGGATGCACCATGTGTGCTTCCCAACTTACAACAACCAGGGTTTTTAGGTCAGTACAACTAATTGAGTAGTTTCTTTCAAAGTCTGCATGTGTAATGTAGAAAATTCAAAAGCTCAACTTTGTGTGCGTTGAAATGGTAAGAAGCAGCCTGGTGCCAGAGAGCTTTATGATCAATAGATTTAAATAACAAATTTCAATATTGTGCATTATTTCTGCTAATAGCTGAGTGAATTTATTTTCTCGATGTATTCCGATCAAGTTATGTGATCTATGATTAGGAAGAGAGCAAAATAAGAGAATAATCTATTGCCTTACTCTCTTTTTCCCTAGATCATATAGTTTGATCTAAAAATGTTGAAGAGAGCAAGACAGAGAATAATCCATTGTCTTACTCTCTTCTTTCAAATCATAGATCATGTATCTTGATTCAAAATGTCAAGGGAATAAACTCACACAGTTATTACCAAGGACAATGGAGAATCATAAGTCTACAAGAAATTTTAATCGTCAAAATGTTTTACCGAAAGAAAAAATTTAGATTGTTGTAAAGGTATTTTAAAACAATAGGAATTGCAGTTAGAAAATGACTTATGTGACAGAAAACCAGGCTGAAACGGTTCGAGTTTTTAGATAAATGACAGGAAGACTGAAGTCTGTGTTTTGATCCGGAATCAATTTATTTATTTGTTGAATAAATCTGAATTGTGTGAAGGTTTCTCACTGCTTCAGTCAATGCTGAGAGCATACATTATTACCAAGTCAAAATCGACCGCTTGTATGACGACCTTATATTGTGGGGTATAACTGACATGGAGAAAAGACTTGCAAAGAGTGCTTCACAGTCACAGGAACTCTATGCATACCAAACAGCAGGTAGGATGTTTTTGGATTTGAATAATACTTTCCATATATGTTTAGAGTTTCCCCACACTTTCTGATTCAGTTTTTCCACAATTCCAATACAGTTGGAATCGAGAGAGACCTAGAATCAGTAATCCAACTGTTAGATTTGAATGGACATACATCAACTCAGGCAGTGGTTGTCTATGGATTTGGAGGAATGGGTAAAACAACCCTAGCTGATAATGTTTATGCCCATATTGACCTCCAAAACTACAATCATTGCAGAATTCACAAGGAACAAAATTGTACCAAGAATGATCTTAAAATCCTTCAAGAACAGATCTTGAATGGATTGTTCCACAAGAATGTGAAATTGACAGACTGTTACCAAGGTCGGGGCATGATCTGGTCTTTCTTCAAAAATAATCCTACTCAGCCCGTATTTTTATATATTGACAATGCTCTGAACAGAGCAGATCTGAAACAACTTCTACCTGCAGACTTGGGTAGTTGCCTTCCCTCCAAGAGCAGAATACTTCTCACTACCAGAAATCTCCAGGAGACAGAAATATTTGTTGCCTGGAATATCCAACGCCGACAATACCCAGTGAGCCCTCTTCCATCAATAGCGGCAAGAAAGATTTTGTTGAAGAATGTTCCAGAGTACAATAATGAAAGGAACATAGATGCTCTGCTCAAGCTTTGTGGTGGCATTCCACTTCTGCTGGAGATTATTGGTTCACAGCTGGCCATCAGTAGCAGAAATACGAATAATAATATAATATTAGAGTTACTTAGAGAAGGGGAGATTGTGGAAGAGGAAGATATTAGTGACAGAATTGTTGATTTTGTATACCACAGATTGTTACCCCCTGTCAAAGAGGCATTTCTGGATATCACGTCCTTGTTTTGTTGTTGGCCAAGTGAAGAAGTGGCCTACATAGTTGGAGAGGAAGAGTTCAGAGCTCTTGAAGATGCAACATTTGTCAAGACATCCGAAGATGGTCGTGTGATTGTTCATGATATTGTTCAAGCAAGAGGGAAAAAGATGTCAGAGCAAAATAGAGTCATAGATCCTGAGACTTTATTGAAATGGCTGAAAGATGGAGAGGTACGTCAAGATGTCTCTTGTCAATGTTAAGAAAATAGATTTGTTGCTTAATATTAAAGGCAATTTAATAAAGATATTATAACAAAATAGTTCAGAAACAATTTAACCTCTTCAACTTGCTGTTACCAGCTCATTGTAATGACATATGTGGTTCATGTTCATGCAGAAACTCAGAAATTTAAGAAGCATTTTTCTGAATGAAAGATTTGAGCACCCTTCAATTGAAATTAATGAAGATCATCTGAAGTGCATGAGCAATTCAATAAGAGTGCTATCTTATGAAGGATCACAGATAGTATTCAGGGGGAAATGTCATAAACCATTTAAACAATTGAGATACCTCCAAGTTGAAAGTAGCATTCCTGATTTACCAATTGAGTTTGAGAAACTTGAGCACCTCTCCGTATATAGGGGACCACTCATGCCAGGGATGAGTTTTAATGAGGTAAGATCTGCCTTGTTCAGATCATATTTATCATTTCAATCAGTTTTAATTAGACTGTGTAATGATATTTTGCAATATTTTCTTTGTATTGCTTTGGAATTCGATTGTGTTTTTTGGTATTAACGTTTCAGATTACATTTTAATTGTGTTTTTTATTTGAATCAACATTTTAGATCATATCAGAAATGTTGATGCAATTAAAATCACACAATCAAAGTGTAACCTAAAATGTTAATGCAAATTAAAACACAATTGAATTCAAAAACAGAATAGAGAAATACTAAAGATTGTGAAAAACTCATTTCACTGATTGACAATCTCATCCATAATTGTTGTACAAATTTGTAGTTTCCTCCCAGCCTGCGCATGATGACCTCACTAAACCTCCCAAGAATGTATGCTTCTTCAAAGAACAGAGTTTCATATTCTGAAATTCCTGCCACCAAAGCCACTCCGGATTCTTCACTTGTAAAATTAAGGTTATATGGTTTGAAAGATCTGGAAAGATTACCAGATGGAATGGAAAACCTAACAAAGCTAGAGCAATTATATTTGAGAGGTTGCCATCAGTTGAAGGAGTTGCCTTCAAATTTTGGGCAACTCAATAATCTGAAAGAGTTGCGTCTAAGTGAGTGCCATGAGTTAAAAGAGTTACCTTCAAACATTGGGCAACTGAACAATTTGACATCAATGGATTTATATGACTGCTCTTCATTAAGTGTATTGCCTTCTAGTTTTGGGGATCTCACAGAACTTACAGAACTGGGTTAGAAGAATGGCCATTGAGTTTTGCAGATCTTACGGAACTGAAGAAGATGGTTTTGGTGGGTTGTTCTTTGAAACTAAAAGAATCATTACCCCAACATATTAGAGAAAGTTGTTCTATTGTATTTGATTGAACAATATTTTTATATATCATTCAATTATTTTTTAAGAATTCCTTTCTACATGTTTTAATGCAAGAAGAAAATGTATTTAAATAAATAAAGCATAATGAATTGTCACAAAAAGATATTACAAAATGACTCTAATGACACTTAATAATTAGTGAATATGAGAAAACCTTTTATCTCACAAGATGGGCTAACCTGGGGAATGCAAAATCCCAATATGAGGATTTAATTCAAGGAAGTACACTAATAATGAAGGGGATTAATTTCGTGGAAGTGAGTTAATAATGAGAAAAATGTATGTCAATGAGTTCCAATGGGGTAGGAAACCAAGTGAATGTGAATGAGTATAGATAAGGTGACAAAAACAAATTGAATGTGTTGGGACTTAAAATTGCAAGTGAATATTGAATACCGTAATTGAAAACTTTGCTGGAAATAAACCCTATAGAGTTAAAAAAAATTATAGATGTTTTTGTGCCTATATGTCCGAATGTTGTTTTGGGTCCAATTAGGTGTTCCAAGTGTTCATTTTCTTTCATTTAGCATATTTATACACCTCAGGTCATTAGTTGGAAGTTTAGAGTCATTTGGTCAGGTGTCATTTTGAGCATTCCATAAATCTACATTTTCCTTGTGTCAAACAAAGTTTAGAAGCTTAGTTTGTATTTGAATATCTTGAACTTGGAAAAATGTCATGACTTCCCACTTTGGGAGTGTTTAGTATGCATATTAAAGAGCCTATGATCCAAATTTCAAGTCATTTCAATATGTTTTAATAGGGTTTTGAGTTTCTGGGTGTTTGTCTTTGTCATGAATTTGCAGTTTACATGTAAATCCAAGAAGCCCTATTTGACAGTGAGTATTTTGTGACTTGTTGAGTATTTTGAAAAATCGTCATGTCACTACATTGTAGTCATAGATGACATCTTATGTTTGCAATTTGAGTTCCCAATGAATCCGTTTGATAAGTTTTCCAAGATGATTCCATTTGCAAAAACTAAAAATTGACCAGCTGTCTTTTATGACAGTTTGTCAGTAGCCCACTTTGACTGAACATAATTTTGACCCAGTTGACCGAAATGAAGAATTTCTTTTTCTGTTGCATTATAGGGGTCGAAAGCATGTTATGTTTCAAAATTGAGCCTATGATAAATCTATTTGACTAGTTTTCAATTATGATTCTCTTTGCAATTTTTGACATGTTAATGCAGATTGGTTTCATAGATTGGTCAAGAGGCCTATTCTGGATCTTATGACTTTGAAACCGTGAAAGATGAAGCTGAGCGGATTTCAATGTTATATTTTATATTGAAAATACTTCATATGTTCTGATTTGCAAGTTTTCATGAATCCATATGCACATTTTCCTAGGTCCATTCCAAATGCAAAAGTCACTATTATAGCAGTATAACTAAGTCTACATATCCTGGAAACCAACTTTGCACTCTCCCTAAATGTGGCCACTTATTTTTCATAAGTTGAATTTGCATATTCATACTCTCCACATTAAAGATAACCCATGTCCCAAGTTTCATATCCCCAAGTGGGCATTTGAATAGGTTTCAAAGCCAAATTCAAACAAAATATCTTGTTTCTAACATGTTTTTTGTAGGATTAGTTTTGAATGAGCAACTTTAGAAGCAAATAAATTTTGACCTAGATATCGTCATAAGATGAAAATTTGTAAAGTGGGAGTTTGTTGATCAATGAGCACGTGTCAGGCGTCTATACTTAGTCAGCTGAATGTGGCAGTTTTTTAGAGTTAGCCAAGTCAATAGTTCATCACATTGGGAGGCTACTATGAAGTAGTTCGAAATGCAAAGTTTAGTGGTCAATTGGTGATTGAATATGATCAAGTAAAAGGGAAAGTATTTTAGACTCTAATGGATCCTTTAAGATGGCATTTTGTTTAAGTTTGATTTTTTTTTAGCAAGGTCCACTTGGGACCTGACTTGCTTGAGTAGTTCTTCATCTTTTAGACTGGAAATCAATTTAAAATGTGTTATTTTTACAAAAGGAAGATGCAATGACAAAACTTTTAATAGTTTTTATGATTTACTCGGGAAAACATTTTATCTAGAATATGTTTTCCAAATTATTTTGCATAATGGGCCAATGATTTAACACAAATTGAAGTTAGTTGTATTCCACATTATTTTGCTAAGTACAAATAATGGATGCCTTTTAAGAAATAACAAAATGTTAAGGCAGGAGGGTTGATGCATAGCATAGTTGCATTTATTATGAACACTGCATTTAGTGTTGATATGGATTTGTATGATAAAGGGTGATTAGTCAAAATGAGACCATTGTTTTATCAACGATAAAACATGGGTAACACAGTGCAATGTTGTTGTTCATATTCCCCATAGTGTTGACTAAGTCGAGGTTCGTTAACAAAAAATGAAAATCTTTGAACAAGAAAATGCTCAAATTACTGGAAACACATGGATCAAATATGAATGTAATGATTCTATTGGCAGTCTCATTGAGTCTTCCAGCCTAATTAAAACTTCAATCCAGCAACTACGCCTTAGTTCTCCAAGTCATTCAAGTAAAGGGGATCAACTATTAGTAAAGCCTGATGAAAATGGGCATGTGATTGGTTTGAAGAGACAAGAAATTGAGTTTCTGATAGTCTTCCATGATCCCCAAGAAGATTTTAGCTCAATTTGGTACCAAGGTAAATGAGGAGATCTTACATAGATGAATTGGAATAAATGCCAAGAAGATAAGATGTTGTTTCCAATATCCCGGGCCTTCTAAAAAATGGAAACTAATGAATGTATTGCCTGTCTAAAATGACATTCTCTATGTAAAGGATTGAATGCAGTGTTGAATATACTGTTGAGTCAACTCTAGCAATTGCTATGTTGAGAAATTGGTGTCTTAAAATTCCTCCATGTGATAGCCTTGTAAGTTCTTTATTGGTGGAGTGGAAGTTGGATACATTAACTAGAGTGACACCTCAACATTAGCATGGCTATGCCTTGGTTAAGAATCTCCACATTGAAATCTCTTTCTAATTTTCCAGGCCCTCATTTAGCTTCTTGGGATGTTTAATCTTTTTTGATAGAATCAACTAATGTCAAGTGTAATTGCAGAGGAGTTGAAGCTTGGAAGTGAGCAATGATTTGTAGCAAGGAGCACATATAAATTTTGAAAAAATTAAGGACTTATCAACTCTTGGGGTGTCTATCATGATTTGTGGGTTGGGGAAGGTGTTGTATTGAATTCTGATTTACCATCATTTGTATCTGTCTATTGATTTGTATAGTAGGCATCGTGCAGAGGTAGCATTGGAATGGATTCCCCATTTTAGAATTGTTGGTCAATGCGGTATTGACTTATCTGTTGGAATGTGTTGAGAGACACAAATCAAATTATGTGTAGAGAAATTCACTTTACCTATGTAAGATAGATTCCGCAGCCTAGTGTGTGGATGTAACATCCACCATTCCAACTAAAGGATCGATGTCATTGTAGGGGTATGTTTTAGTTGAAAGACATGTCAAGGAGTTCAGAAAAGGAAGATTGAAGCATGAGATAAGGCACACAAAATTAGCACATGTTTTCAAAAACACCAAATTTGTGGGAGGTGTAGATCATGATTAGGTTATAAGAAAACATTGAAACTTATATAATCCCACATGCATTGGTGTATCATTCCATATATTGATAAGTAGGAGATCATTTCTACAAGTAGTCAAATTGTGATATTGCTATCAGGATTTAATTGTGTGATTTTGAGTCAAACTCATTGACCTATATTTCATGAGTACTAATTCAACATGAATCCATCTCTCATGAGAATAAATGGAACACTTAGCACTCATTGGATCTAGGTGATGGGTTTAACCATGGAGGAAACTCTGTAGTTAAGCGTGCTCAAGTTGGAGTAGTACTGGGATGGGTGACCTCCCGAGAAGTCTTGGTGCTTCACCCTTGTGAGTATCAGCTAGATCTAATGAGTGCTAAGTGTTCCATTTATTCTCATGAGAGATGGATTCATGTTGAATCGCTACTCATGAAATATGGGTCAATGAGTTTGACTCAAAATCACACAATTAAATCTTGATAGCAATATCGCAATTTGACTACTTGTGGAAATTATCTCCTACTTATCAGTTGATGAGCTTAAGGGGCTTTCTAATGAATGGTTCATAAGGCACAACACTTGGTGAAGGTTTTGCAAATGGGGTTGCAAGCTTTGGGTGTAACCATAGAGGAAACTCTGTAGTTAAGCGCGCTCAGGCTGGAGTATTACTGGGATGGGTGACCTCTCGGGAAGTCCTAGTGTTTCACCCCTGTGAGCATCACCTAGATCCAATGAGTGCTAAGTGTTCCATTTATTCTCACGAGAGATGGATTCATGTTGAATCACTACTAATGAAATATGGGTCAATGAGTTTGACTCAAAATCACACAATTAAATCCTGATAGCAATATCACAATTTTGTGTATTGTTTTTATTTGCAAAGACAAAAAAATATGATGTCTCAAAAACAAGCTCCTTTTGAGACATGAAGCTCTATGCACGTGGTTCCCATCCTGAAGGGTAATTGATGATAATGACGTAAATTTTCATTTGACACGATGGATCAACTGGCAAGTTAGATATGCACATGGCACACATTTTGAAATGGGTTAAAAGGAAAAATAGTGACATGTGTTGAGATGTCACAATGTCACTAGTGATGTGGCAAAGGATGAGGTGGCATGCGACAAAGTGACAAGGCAACATGTGGCAAGGTGACCTCATCTCAGATGCAACCGGATTTCACCACATGGCATGAGATGGACAGTTGTCTCTTAGTCACAATGAGAAGATGCTCGGAGGTTGGCCAAAACAACAGAGCAACCCAATGAACATGTGAGACATGTTAGTGGGCCTAGTGTTGAGCTGGCAGATTGCCCAACCAATTAGAAGGCACCACGTGCCAATGAGGTGGTAGGATGCCTAGGTGGCAATCAGACCAATGGTAGTGTGATATGTGTCACACCTAGAGTCAACCTATTTGACTAAGAGCATGAAAATTGGAGGGAAGATAAATAAAGTTGTAAAATTAATAATGCCAAGTTGAACATGGAGAATTAAAAGGGGAATATTAAAGGACTTTAGAAATAAAGTGGGGCTGACATAAAATGAAAGGAACCAATGGGGTAAAAGCAAAGGAGTGAAATCTAATTGGTTTAATTGTAACCATTTTAATCAAACCTAAATTTGCAATTTGTACGTGCACTTTTAAGATGAGTCTTTATTATAAAGTTTTAAACTTTGTAATAAATCAAAATATTTTCAAATATTAATGGTCTATTCAACCATTTTTGACTTGCGCCTTCAAATAAGTGCCTAGGACAATTTTTTAACTTAAATATAGTCTTGGAGTAAATGTTTCAGTTTCACCATCAGATAAAGTCCATGTATTAGTGGGTGAAATCTATTCTTCAATTTTTCCAATGGGCTCCTTAATGCAGGAGCATCCTGGGTGTGAGGGAAATCTTGCATCACCCAAAAATATTTTTATTTTTAATATTTTCTATTTTCATTATGACTAGTACACAGGGGGGTTACTATTTCTGGGAGCTTACTATTTTTAGTAAGTTTATCATACAAGCTTGGAATGTTTTGATTTTCTACATGAAGGTTTATTTTAGAATTATAAGTCTACCATAAAAATTTCATTGCTCCAGCTTAAGTATTAGAGAAGTTACAGATTTTTGGTAGAAAATTTTGGAGAAAAATCTTTGAACTTAGTTTTGAAGGCCTTAGAGGCCCTAGATGAGGTCTGAAAACTAGACAGAAGGGTGCTTGTGCAATTTTGAGCCTATAGATCAGGAGTTGGTATTTTCGAAAAGTGGTATAATAGTCAATCAGAGCAACTCTTCAAGAGTTATGGCCTTCCAAAGTTGGGCTACCCAAAATTTCTAAAATAAATGTCAAAGATGTATTTGACCGACTCTATATGTATTGTTAGGGTCTATCGGACCTAGGTATTAAGTTTAAATGTCTAGAACCTTCCTAGGCAACATAAAGTTGCCTATTTAAGAAAGGCATGAACATTGTCTAGAACAACTCTAGGTGATAGTTTGTAGCATTATCTTGCAGATTACTATAATGAAGGCACCCATGTGGGTTAGCATGTTGTAATTGAGAATTCTGTAATTCTGTATTTTGTGGCGATAATAAGAAGCCCTATTTTGTTCTTACAATTAGTGTTGTTTCTTTGTTTATGTTATGTGTTTATGGTATTAAAGGGAGCACTCTTCATCAAGTGGTATCAAAGCTAGAGTTCTTGAGTTTGTGGATAGATCGCTGACTGTGAGGCAGTTCACACCAGGACCGTGGTTTGGGCTAAGCATGTAGATAGATTGCTAATTGTGAGGCAATTTACACTAGGGTTTCAGCGAAAGCATGAAAAATGCTTCTACAAAGAGAGCATGGTGGAAGAGATATAGGTGTTACACCTGAGTGTTTTAGAGCCCTCCAAAGACAAATGCAAGCATTGGAAAAAAAAATATGCGAAGGAATAAATCTTGTCATAAGAGATGAAAGTGAGGATGAGGATGATGAAGAAGAAAATGTTGAAGCATAGGCAGTTCTAAACCCAAAGGAAGAGAGGCTTTTTAAGGCCATCTCCAAGATTGGAAAAATACCTAAGTTTGAGGTTCCTACATTTTTAGGAAATCTTAACCCAGAGGAGTTGATTGATTGGATCAATGAATTGAAGGAGTACTTTGAGTATGAAGATATTGAGGATTCTGATAGGGTCAAATTTGTGAAGGCAGAACTCAAAGGACATGCAAAGATCTGGTAGAAGGAGATTCAATTGGAGCGAAATAGAAATAGAAAGGAAAAAATCAATAGATGGGATCAGATCATAGCTAAACTAAAGTGACAATTCATTCATGTGGATTATGAGCTTGATCTATTAAAGAAAATGCAAGGGTTGAAGCAAGTAGGAAAATCTATTCAAGAGTATATAGAAGATTTCTATCGAGTTCTCATTAGAACTAGCCATGCAGAAGCTGATAAGGAGAAAGTGGCCCATTATCTTAATGGGTTAAGACCAAGTATTTAGGATGAGCTAAGTCTGGTTTGAATGAATATTGAGGAGGCATACTAATTTTCCCTAAGAGTTGAGGAGAAACTGAACAAGAAGTTTGACAACAAGAATAGTAGAAGAGGTCATGGTAGAAGATTTGGTGGACAATCTTATGGCAACTAAAATGATGATCAAAAGAACAAGGATGAGGCTAGAAGTAGCAGTCAAAACCAGAGGGAAAAAAATCCAATTGTTTCCATGATTAAAACAATAGAGATCAGAGAGGAAGAGGTAGAGAACAAGGATCTGGAAGAGGAGGCTTCCATGGGGAATACTTTCACTACAGATAAGAAGGGCACAAAGCATTTGAATGTTCCTAGTGCCAAGGAAGAACAAATCAAAGAATTGAAGGCCAGGCTAAAGTTGCACATGTTAAAAAAGATTCCAAATTATCACATTTTGAATATGTTGAAAGAGGAGAAGTCCTAGTCAATAGAAGAGTCCTACTGAGTGGTGAGAATGAACTTGATCAATGGAGGAGTTTGTTTTGCTCCAAGTGCAAATGTGAAGATAAGTGTTGTGATGTGATCATTGATGGTGGAAGAAATTACAATTTGGTGTCAAAAAATATGGTCACAAAGTTGAAGTTGAAGAGGTAGAAACACCTGTGTCCAAACCATATTGTCTAGGTGTAAGATGACCATATAGTCAAGGTCAATGAGCAATGCTCAATGAAGTTCAAGATCAGAAGCAACCAAGATGAGGTACTTTGTGATATAATACCGATGCACATATGTCATCTGTTGCTAGGTAGGTCGTGGTAGTTTGATAGGCATGTTGTACACTCTAACCAAGAACGAAGTGAAACATAAGTTGAAGTCGTCAAAGGACGAAGAAAATGTATGTAGTGTTGCCAGAATATGTTTCGTTGATGGAAAGGAGTTTCTCAAAGGTATGAAGCATGAGCATATGTGTTTTGTTGTAATTCCAAAATATGGTAAAGAAGAAGTAGAGGAAGTACTTGCAAAAGTTGCAGATATGTTGGGAGAATTCTCTAATATTGTGTCAGATAATGTACTTGATGGATTACCCCCAATGAGGAAGATTAGTCACAAGATGGATTTGATTCCAAGAGCCAGTTTTCCAAAAAAGGAAATGCATAGAATGACACTAGTAGAAAGTGAAGAGTTGAATAAACAAGTTCACGAAATGTTGTAGAAGGGGTTGATTCGAGAGAATCTGAGTCCATGTGTTGTTTGAGTTGCATTAGCACCAAACAATAATGAAGAATGGAGAATGTGCATAGATTCTCGTGCTATCAACAAGATCACAATCAAGTATAGATTTCCATTGCTAAGGATGGATGATATTATGGACTATTTGAGTGGGGTAAAGTATCTCACAAAGATAGATCTGAAGAGTGGGTACCATCAGATTCGTATTAGAGGAGGTGATGAGTGGAAGACTACTTTCAAGAAAAGGGAAGGACTGTATGAGTGGTTAGTCATGTCTTTTGGGCTAACCAGTGCACCAAGCACTTTCATGAGGCTCATGAATGAGGTACTGAAGGAGTTTCTAGGTAAGTTTTTCATTGTTTACCTAGATGATATTTTGATCTTTAGTAAGACATTGGAGGATCATTTGATTCATATTCGAAAGGTGTTTGATAAGTTGAGGGAAGAAAAATTGCTTATAAACTTGAAGAAGTGCAATTTTGTAAAGAAGGAGTTGGTGTACCTAGGATTTGTAGTCTTGGCAGAAGGTCTATAAATGGACCTAAAGAAAGTGAAGGCTATCCTTGAATGGCCTACTCCAAGGAGTGCGATAGAGGTGAGATCTTTTCATGGACTGGCTAGCTTTTACAAAAAATTCATAAGAGGTTTTAGCAGTATTTGTGGACCCTTGACTGAAACAATGAGAGGGGATATGAAAGAATTTAAGTGGAGTGTAGGAGCAAATAAGAGTTTTAATTTGTTGAAATAGAAAGTTACTAAGCAACTAGTTTTAGCACTTCCTAATTTTATCAAGATGTTTCAAGTAGACCATGATGCTAGTGGTACTGTAATAGGAGTTGTTTTGAGCCAAGAAGGTAGACCTGTTTCTTATTTTAGTGAGAATTTGAATGATGCAAAAAGAAAATATTTTGTTTATGATTGGAAATTTAATGTTATAGATTAAGAATTGAAGAACTGGAGACACTATATTCTTCCTAAGGAGTTTGTTTTGTATATTGATCATCAATTTTTGCAATTTTTGAATAGTCAAGGAAAATTAAACCAAAGGCATTTGAAGAGGGTTGAGTTTTTGTAGAGTTATACATTTTTTTTGAAACATAGGAGTGGGAAGTCTAACAAAGTTGTAGATGCTCTTAGTAGAAGATAACTTTTTCTAGCATACATGCAGATAGAGGTGGTTGGGTTCAAGGAACTCAGTACTTTGTATTCAGATGATCCTACTTTTGGTGAAACGTGGAAGACTTGTACAAAACCTATTACACTTGACAAGAAAAAATGGTTGGATTTCATGATCAAGGATAGTATGTTGTTCAAAGGAAGCCAGTTGTGCATTCCCAAAAGTTCAATGAGAAAAAATATCATCAAGGAGAAGCATAGTGGAGGATTGGTTGGACATTTTGACAGAGATAAAACCATAGATTTGGTTGCTGAGAATTGGTACTAGCCACAACTGTAGAAAGATGTGAAGAAGTTTATACAGAGTTGCAGAGTATGTTAAATGACAAAATGATTGAAGCAGAATACAAGGTTGTATCAGTCATTACCTATACTAGAGAAGTCATGGGAGGATGTTAGCATGTATTTTGTTCTCAAATTACCAATGACTCAACGAGGGCATGATTATATTTTTTTGGTGGTTGATAGGTTTTCAAAGATGACACATTTTATTACTTGCAAGAAGACTAGTGATGTTGTTCATGTGGCAGAGTTGTTTTCCAAAGAAGTGGCGAGATTACATGGTTTGTCAAAGAGTATAGTTTCATATCAAGATACCAAATTTGTTGGGTATTTCTGGCATACATTGTGGAAGAAGTTGAAGATAGATTTGAAGTTCAATTCATTGCATCATTCATAGATTGATGCACAAACAGAAGTGGTGAATACGAGTCTGGGAAATTTATTGAGATGTTTGGTTGGAGACAAGTCAAAAGGATGGGATCTAATTTTACCATAGACATAATTTGCATATAATAATTATGTCAACTAGAGTACTAGCAAATCACCATTCTAGATTGTATACAGGAGTAGTCCCCAAAATGCTTCTGAATTGAGGCAGTTGGATAAAGGAGGGATAAGTAGTGCTAAAGTAGAAGAATTTGTTGAACATTTGAAGCACATCCATGAGGAGGTGAGGAAACACATCATAAATATGAATACATAGTACAAGGCTAAGGAAGATGTAAAAATGAGGTATAAGGAATTTTAGATTGGAGATAAGGTCATGGTTCATTTGAGAAAGGAGCATTTTCCAGGGGTACATATAATAAGCTAAAGATGAAGAAGTTCGGACCATGCAAAATAGTGAAAAGACATGACTCTGGAAATGCCTATGAAGTGGAGTTGCCTACTGAATTGAATATTTCACTAGTATTTAATATTTCAGATTTGAGAAAGTATTATGAAGGAGGTGATGGGGATGAAGTTCAGAAGCATAATGGAGTATTCTAGTAATTAGTTCGGCTCTAAAGGAGATTAAGGAGATACTGAATAGTTGTATTGGAAAAAATACAAGGAACAAAACTTATGAGGAATACCTAGTCAAGTGGAAAGGGAGGCCGGTAGAGGATTCATCATGGCTAGCAAAAGAGGAGGTTAACTGTCTATTTCCAAGTTTTAGTCTTACCCTTTTAAAGCTTGAAGTCATTAATAGAGGTGAGTATGTTCAAAGAGAGTTGTGTCTAGGTCTGCTTTAGGTCACTTACTTTTCATCTTTCTCGAGTGCTATACTTTCTTTACTTTTGCAAGTCTCCCTTTGCATTACCTTTACCTAATCTTTCTAAGTGAGTTTCCTATTTTTCTCATGTGCACAGGAATTAGGTGATTTAAGCATGGTTGGGGTGTGATATTATGTCCTAATGAGAAGTAAGTTTTCTATATTATATTCTTTTATATCTTACCCTAACATTTCATATCCTATAGATTCTGAGCTTTCGAGTTGACTTTCCCCTTGTGCGAACTACATCAAGTGTGAATCTGATGGATGAAGCCATGACAATGATTAATAGGATGTGAGTACAATTTCTTCAATACCTAAAGGCCTATGAAGCTGTGGATAGATGCCAAGGCGAGTCTCATTTAGATTTGTGGAGAGAAGATCAAGTACTACTAGGGAATATGGGTCTGGTTTTTCTGCTACATATTCATGGAAATGAAGCCATTTTGTTTTGATTATGAGGTTGTATGAACTTGAGCCAAATCTTAGTTCAAATGGTCAAATAGTGTGATCTTAATTTTGAAAGAACTATGTAAAGGCTCATAACCAATAAGACATGCTTGAGATCTAGCTTTGAGGCCATCAGATTGGAATTAAAGGTTGAATGTTGTTTGTTGTGCCTTAGTCTGAAAAATGTTGCTAAGAAAGGAGTTTTCCACCCAAAGGAAATGAAAATGGTTACTTCCCTAGGGGATTTGAGAATAGAAAGCCAAGTTATTCTAAGATACAAATATCATTCGAAGATGCTCAGAAGATACTTCTAGAAAAGTACGTGTTGGAGATGCAAGCCCATTATGAGGAAAAAGCAATGTTAAAAGCCTTAGTCAGAAAGTGGAAGAACAAAGTGTGCAAGCTAGCTAAAGGATTACTTCTCGTACTGCAATTCTAAGTAAAATGAAAATTGGTTTGTAGAAAAGCTAAGTGTTTCTCTCTCCCACACATGTTAATATTATTAAGGATATCTATATTCTAGATTCTAAAGCAAAGTGAGGCACTTCTCGCAAAGCTAAGCATTTGTACTATTTAATGACTCTTAGTCATATCACCTTACTTTAAGTAAAGTAAGAGTGGTTTCAGAAACTTAGTATTTTATGTGCAAATAAAAAAAAAGTTTAAATAACTATTACTCATGGAATTAAATGCAAATCTTGTCATTATAATCATTGGCTAAACTTAATTTCATTTGCGTGGTGCCAACATTCTAATTCCTAAAGTTATTTCATCATAATTGCATGTAATTGGGTTCCTCAAGTATATTTAAATGACTATTTATCGAGAACTGCATCTTATACAATCATAGCGAATGGAACTCAAAGCTATTGGTTACAATAAGTTAATTGGCTTAGAGAGTGAGTTAAAAGAGCTTACCAATACCTCCTTCAAATTCTATGATCTTAATGATCTTTATAGGAGACTTAACACTCAACCCATACACCCATCACTTAGAAGCTTAAAGGGAGTGGACTAGTAGAAGCAATCAATTTTCTTATGGTAGTTCATGCACCTGAGTTAGTGAAGGAATGTATAGAAATATACAATCTAGGAACAAAGAAGATTTTGTTTCCTAATCAGTCCATTCTCATATCAATTAACAAGGCATTAATGCAGTCAACATTTGGCATTCCTATGAAAGAGAAATATTATGATGTCAATTTTAGGTCCTCCATGTCCATGTTCAATGATAAAAAGACCCTCAAACACAAAGATATGTAGAGGACTCAGTTCTAGACTGCCCTCTCAAAGAAGAGCAAAATGCCAAAAACTCTGTTTGGCATAAATCTAAAGCAAAAGATTGTGGATATCCACACACTCCTCCTCAAAGTGAAAGGAAAAGAGGAGATTTTGGAGTTCATTGAGCACCACTTTTTCCTAGTACAAGTAATCTATGCTGAGGATATGTGGATTGACTAGCCACATGCTAGTTGAGATTATTGAGCCTTAGAAAGAAGGAAGATTTCATGAGCTCTCAAAAGATGACTTCCAAATGAGGACATTGGATCTTGGCTTTCCAATTCATGAATCCATGGTGAACATGTGGAAGTCAACTAATGAGAAAATTGAGGATAAGTTGGAAGAGCTTAGAGCAGAGGAGGTATCAAAGGTCTCAAACAGAGAGCTAGTGGATTACATAAAGCTTGCACTTGGAAGTACTTCTTCTAGTAAATTCGACCCAAATGCAAAGGAGAACAAGAACTTACTCCTCAAGCTACAACAAGAAAGACAATTCAGGCAGGTAGGCCAGGCATGAGTAGATAAAATCAAGGCTCAAGGTCCCCCATTAGTTGAAAAATTGGGAAGCCTAGTGTTGGACGCTCACAAAGCTCAGAGAGGGAACTTCAGATCATCAAACAACCACATAGAAGGCATCAAACAAGCTGACAACAAAATTGGCCCTTCTACAGGAAGTGATAGAAATGAATATAAATGTGGTCATTGGTCATGGGATTCTAAAGACTAGCAACGAATCTCTATTCCATTGGAAGAAGTCCTTGGAGTTTTTCATGGAAAGCTCTGTGAGATCTGCAAATTAACTCAAGGATGTGCATGACTTGGTGCAAAATATCATTGAAAAGTTGTTTCAATATTTGAAGATCTTGCACATAGAGTCCTTTTTGTCTACTAATGGAAAGCTTGCGGACATTGAGAGAATGAAGTCTACGTTCCTAGCATTTTTTGACAAAGTCGTTGACCCCCTCAACTTCTAAGTGTCCAAGATCTAGGAACTCTTAGTAGTAGATGCAGTCATAAGGAGAGAAATGGAGAAGTTGCAATCAAGGGTGACCAAAACTGATGAACTAATAGAAATGCATGACTACTGGATGACCTGAGCCGACAATATCCTCATTCTAGGTGTCGAAGAGCTAGATAAAGTAACCAAAGCTATGAAAGCTTATAGAGCTAAATTAGTTCCTTCTAAGAAGACATGATGTTATGATGCTTTTCTAGACATCTACCATTCTCCTTCTTATATTTTATAATTTTAGCAATTCTTGGCATTTTGCAAATCTCTATAAAGGACAATGATTCAAGCATGTCCTATTTTTAGTCTTTTTGTTTAGAGATGCTCTGTGAAGCAATCATTCAATGTACCTGGTCATTTTGAGAAGGCCTATAAAATCTTTAACAAAGTTAATAAGATTAGCAAAATTTACATTGGGAAAACTCTTGTAGCTGGGACTACTATGTGTGACTCTGATTTGATTTTAAGTTTTATTGTTCATCTATTTTAGAAGTTGAGTATATGGAATGAATGTTTTAATGTTGAGAATTGAATGAATGTGAATGAGCTTGGCTTTATTTCCTTCATTCAATAGATTGCATGTCTTGCTATCTTCAATATAAGCATGTCTTCTATTTTCTCTATTGTTCATCATGGTTTGTGTGTTTAGTTTAATTCATTACATAAGGAAGCCAAAAACTTGTATGTGGAGTAGCCAAGGGATAGACAATCTGGGTACTGTCAAAACATTAACTAAACTGTGTAATCCAAGAATTACTATTTTCACCATCTCTTCCTGTCTTCCTATTGTTGTAGTTAGTTATGCATGTTTCCATTTCTTGCATCTAGGTTGTATTAGATTGCATTTTGTGAGTTAATACCCCTTCTTTGCTTAGGTTATTTAAAGTGTTGAGCAACTTGGTTTTTTCCTCTTCGTCTCTTTTGTTAAGAGCATACCCACCAAAACTTGAAAGACAAATTTATTGCATATCTTGCATTCATAAGGGAGTTGTACCTTTCAATTCAAGGGTCTTTGATAGATTACTAGATTGACCCATTCTGTTGTTAGCTTCTTTGTTTCCATAAGCCATTGGGCAGTCAAAGAGTCAAGGTATAAACCAATATATCAAGGAAGACAAACTGCTAACTGTAGACACCTAAAAACCTTTAGAAAATAAAGTATTTTTATTTTTTGAAAAAGTCCTGATGAGATCATCATTTATTAATTAATTAATTAATTAATTTTTATGCCATTAAATCTCTTTATCTTAATTAAAAATATTTAATTAAGGAATCCCTCCCAAAAATGTTTAAATCTTATTTAAACATTATTTCCTTATTTATTAATTATTTAATTAATAAATTGACCAAAAAATCCAAAATAAATAAAAAATTTATTTTTTGCCCAAAACTTGGCCAATTTCCTTAAGACCACTAACCTCTTCCAAAATCTTCTAATCCTTCTTTAATTTCGATTAAAGGCTAATCTCATCATTTCCTACCCCTAATCCCAACTCAAAATATTTAATCAAGATTAAATATTAATCCTCATGTTTATTAAAAATATTTTAATAAATATCTCCTCAACCCAAACCCTTGAAATAAATAAAACTTTATTTATTTCATAAAATTTTATCCTAGGAAGTTCTAGACTCTTCTAGAAAGTCTTCATCCTCATCCAAATCCTAGACTCTTCTAGAAGATGTCTTTAACCCTAATCCTAATCCCCTCCTAACCTTGCCACATTCCCTAAACATGGGTTAAGACTTGCTAACTCAAGCCAAAGTTAACAAATATCTCCTCCTTCACCCACCCTCATTAATTGCAATCCACTTGCCATCCACTTGCCTAGTCCTAAGCCATCTCTAACCCTTCCTCTAATCATTTTTACAACCCTAAGAAAGCTTAAAACCCCCCTAAACCCTCAAATTTGAATTTCATGGTATTTTTCACAAATATCTTCAACCACAAAACTTTATAAAGCCCACAAAGTCATAAATGTTCTACTTATGAAGGGTCTTTATGAAGATTTTATCCCTTGAGCCTCCTTTGTTGACTCATCCTCCCCCTTTCCTCCATCCTCTCACCATGTGACATGTGTCACTCTTTGATTGGTTGTAAGGAAGCACAATCCATGTGCTCTCCTCTCATGCAATCTAAGCCCTCCATGAGCTTTTTCCCATCCTTGCATCTTAGCCCTCAATCCCTCAAGCCTCTTGCCAATAAATTGGATCCTTCCCCTTTGCAAAATAACACAATCCATGAAGTAAAGTCATAATTCCATTTTGAGAAGCCATTTTACATCAAAACCATACACTCACACCCTAATTCCAACTCCATTTGAAGCCCTTTTTGAAGCATAAAACTTGAGCATACATCCTATCTATTTAGACAAAGCTACTCAACAAGAGAGCTTCTCATTGAGAGAGCTCATTAATGGATCATATTCTCAATTGAGAGCTCATCTTAGTCTATCTTGAAGTTTATGAATTTTTTTAGTTTGTAGAAGCTTTATTTAAATTTGGTTTCTATTAGCATACTAACATTGCTCATATACATTTTGGCATGCCCGGTGGGACCCCACATGGGTCATCTTCATTAGCTTTTTTAGTCAAGTTTTGTATGTCATTTGCTGATTTTGGCTAATTTTACTTGTTTTTGTGATTGGTAGGATTGTATAAATTGGTTTTGTGGGTCCACATGAGCATGAAGAAGACAAAGGAACTCATAATCTATCTCATAGTGTTTGCAGATTTTTCAAGCTTATAGGTGGACAAAGAACTTGAAATTATTCTTCCTCTTCTTTTCTATATTTTTCTTATTCCATCTACTTCTTCTTCTTCTTCTTGTAGGAGATCTTGGCCATTTTTTTTTAAGGAAGAAAAATCATACACACTTCTTTTTAGTGCTTAAAATGAACCCCCAAATCATACTTAAATCCATTGAAAAATTAAAAATTTGCAAAAAAGAAAAAATCTATTAACAAGTGAAACTAAACCAATCTAATCATTTGCATCGTTGCAATATCAAGGTTTTAGATGCATTCATGCAAAGTTAGGAACACTTCATTTTTGAGAATTTAAAAAGAACTTCAAGTTTCCATTTCAAAAGGTTCAAAATCAACACTAAGTGCACACCAAAATCTGAATCAAACTCAAAGCATCAATCAAGGATAAAATGAACCTCATTTGAAAATATTTTAAAGTTCTTTTAAAAATCTCATGAAAACTAAGAGTCCTAAAACTTTTGTTATTTGTTCCAAACAAATGTCTTGTTGCAAAATCTTGAATGTTTCTTAAGTTTTTCATGCATCAAAACAATCTAGGAATATCATTTTTGGGCTTAAAACATGCAAACTAGAACACAAAATCTTGAATGAAAAGCAAAGTCCAAAGAGTCATTTTCATTTTTGAGTCCAAAAACAATCTTGAATGATCTAAGGTTAAAACAAAGCACTATAAAGTTCTTAAAACAACACACAAAATCTCAATCTTGAATGCTCAAAGAAAAAAAAAAAAAACTTGAATGTTTAATCACTTGTCTTTGAATGCATGTTGCTAAACACACTCTTGAATGCCATGGATTAAAATCAAATTTTCCTTGAATGCATGATTAAAATAACAAATCCAATCTTGAATTCCAAGGATCAATTAACCATTGCAATATCAAACACTTTATTTGGAGCTTCTAAAAATTGAACAAAACAAATCTCTTTTCCACATGCAATTTAGGCAAAGTTTGATTTTTGGACATTTAAGAAACTTCGTTAAGTTAAACAAAAATTTGCAAAAATCAATTTGAGTAGTTCCTTGGACTCACCTATTTTCTAATCACCCATCAAATATTAACCATTGGTTGCAATCTCAACACCATTCATGGGGATGGGTCTACTTGAAAAAGGTGTTAAATGTTCCACAATCTAACTCACTCGCTTGGTCTTTGAACGTTTGCTTTAACTTTATCAAAATTCTTAAATGACCAAAAATCTTAATTAAATTGATCACACTTCATTTGGGTACTAAAATTGAACAACTATTGACGTGGAGGGCCTCCGGGCATGCGCTTGACAAATTGAGTCTCACACATCTTTGCTTTGGGCTTAAAACAAACTCACACTCAATCTTGAATGCCTAACAATCAATGAACATTGCATGGTTTGGACACATTTTCAATGGCACTCGCATTTCTTATGTTGACGATCTCTCAACTTTCATTATGCTAATGACGCTGTCAAATTGGAATGAAAATTGTATACCATAATCACAAGTGTCTTCAATCATAGCTTACAAAATTTAAATCATCAATTGGAATGAACGCGTTTCTTTTAAAGCCCAAGATCATGTATGTGGTCTTGTTTTACACTTTTTATGAGGCTTGCTTGGGGATTTCATCACCCCTTGGAATGACCTCAACTCCAGCTTTCCGGTGGAGTATAAAGATCAGGAGGTGAATCCAAAGACACCTCTCTTGGGATCAAAATTTTGTCACTCGGGCTAAGTCTCAAGGAACTTTATACCCTTGAGAAGTGAAAGAGGAGAAGTGGGTTACCGCTCTTCTTGGCTGTGTGACATCTTTTTGGTTTCATCTATGGATTTGGGCCTCACGTACCTTGCGTATATCGAGGACTCCCTAGCTATAAAAAATTTCATCCTTGTAGAAAGCTTCCTAGGATGTTGGTGTGTTTGACATGCTTGCCCAAAAAAAATTTCTTCTTGTTTGTTCATAGCTTTTGAATGAATGTTTGCCAACTTTGGTCAAAATCCCAAAAAAGAAAAAATCTCCCAGCTCAAGGCATACTTAGCGTAGTCACTGCCTCATTAAAAAATCATCCAAGCTCACCCGCTGAAACCAAATCTATCTAGTTCCTTGCTTTAGAACAATCCCAAATCCAAAGTCTCTCCAAATCATCCCCCCCCAGCCAGCTAGAAACCCAATCCAAAATCACACCCAAGTCTTTAGAGATTTGTTTTCATTCTACTAGAATTTGTTATCCAATCAATCCGACCAATCCACCAGCTTCACCATGGTTATCCTTTTGACAGAGCTTTGTCTAGGGTAATCTAGCTTTGTCACCTGTTATCCCTCATCACCTTGAGCTAAAGGTTGGGATCCACAAGTGATCAATCTCATGTCATGCCCATAGGATCATTAGTCTATTCTTAGGTTGACACAATATCCACCAATCCAGTGCATAGGAAAGCAAAACTCTCACTTTTTGACAGCATGCCCTTGAAGTCTTCCATCCACAGGAAAGCCAAAAATCTCCAGCCAATCCTCCTTAGGTCTGTCATGCAACTTTGACTCTCCCTAGGAAATCTTTCATCAGCCAATCCAAAATCTGTGCTTAACCCAAATCCAACCATGAGCTTCCGTGTTCATCCATACGCAAGACTCCATCCCCATCAAACTCATCATCAAAGCATGAAGTACCAATCCTATCATGATGTGTTTGGTCGCATTGTCCTTGCTCCTGCCACCTCCTATTCCAATGATGATGAAAATCTTGTTGACTATGACGGGTATATTGAAAGCCTTAGAAACATTCCCCCAAGCATCCCCCAAAATCCAAGAGTTATTCCAAACTATCTAGTCATGCCATCTGATATTCCAGCTTCCCCTCCATCACCCAATCAACCAAGCTTCCAATCTTCCACCCCCATCACACTAGCTATTCCTGTCAATCTACCTCCACCTCTGACACACGAGTCTCCAAGGAATCTCCTAGAGGAAATACATGAAAATTTGCCTCCAATAGTCGATAAGCCATGTCATCTAATCCAACCATGTGAAGTAGTTGGTGATGAAGCTTCCCCATCTATAATATCACCTCCATCTCCCATAGCTATCATCCCCATACCATCCATCAAATTGCTTAAAATCCTTCCACTTCCCGCAAGCATCAAAATCCCACCACCCGTCAAATCCCTCCAAATCCTATCCACATCGCCTCCAAGCATTTCCCAAATCTCTCGTAATGACCCTTATGCATCCATCTTCTACTCACCCATCTCCACTATTGAATCTCCCATCTATCCATTTGTTGCCTTCGAAGAATCCATCCCTTCACCTCCTATCGCACCATCCACTCCAAACCAATCCTATCAAGATCCTGCCCAAAAGCATGTTGACATCCCCCAAAGCATAAATGAAGATATCAGCATACCATGTCTTCCATCCATAGTGCAGTCACCATCTCCTCCATCTCCAAAACCTCAAGCCATATCTTCTCCACTACAAGATATCTTGTCATCCCACCAGCTACATCAAGATCCTATCCCTAAATCTCTCCCGCTCCATGCTTCCATCTTACCACCTATCCAAGCTATTCCACCATCTATAATCTACCCTCTTGGTTCACTTACATTCATCCATGGTGCCCCTCTCTCAGCAGAAGAATTAAGAACAGTATCTCCCCATTGCAATACACCTAATAAATCACTTCTACCATTTTCTGCAAGCAAAAAGTTTCCTCAGCTTGTTCAAATGCTCAATCGATGGCATTATCAAGGTCAAGGTTTAGGACCACAAGAGCAAGGAATCAGAGAGCCTATTATTGCACAAAAAAATCTAGGATTTCATGGTCTTGGATATGTATCCAAAGGCTCACCATCTAAAGGTGTTGGTACACCACACCCCCAAACCAAGGCTATCTCCAAGCCCACCATGCCAGCCTCCCATCACTCCTTCAAGAAATCTTATGTCATCCCCCCTCGACCATCTTTGCAACCCAAAACAACCTACCATATCCCCCCTTCATCTGCTAAATCCATTTTGGGTCCCTATGTCCCAAAATCTACCATCCTCCATCCTCCTTTCAACCATCATAAAAATCCTATTCAATCCATTCCTATGCAAGATCAAAAAAGGCACATATCATGGCACATCATCCATCATCATCCCCCTACATGCTCTTTCATATCCTCTCCATCTCACAAAGCTTCTCCTAACCATTTTCCCAAAGCTTACCACAACAATGTGAATGCCAACTTCAAAATGCATAAAGCTAAAAATCCACATCCTAGGCAATCATATGTCTATTTTAAAAGACATGCTCCAAAAAGGCAAAATCCAATCAAAGAATACAAAACAATGCAAAATCCTATGAAAAGAAAATCCAAAACCATGTGGATTCTCAAGAAAAAAGTTCAAACCCAATGCATAATGGCATCCACCATTGCTAATCCCCCATCTAGTGACTCATGTCCCCCATCTCCTAACTCCATCTTGGGTGCCTATATCCCCAAGCACGCTTCCACAAATCCTCCATCACGCCTGCATCTGCCATCTATCCCCCATATGCTCTTTTCACACCCATCCCAACATGTGCCAATGTTGCTCTTGCAAGCATCCCCATATCATGCTCCTTTCCAACCTTTTCATCCCTCCATCTCCTACCATCGATCCCATCTAATCCAATCTATTGCATAAATCACACATCCGGTGTACCAACAACTAGCAACAAAATTGAACATTCCAACAACCAGTGAAAAATCCCAAAAAGCCAAAAATAGCTAAAGAAAGCCAAAATCATTCCAGCTAAGTCCAAAGTCAAAAAGTCAAAAAAAAAGAAAAAGAAAATAAAAGCGTCCATTGGTGAAAACTTGGCAATTCAAGCGCCTTGGACAAGTACCATGATGAAAACTTGGCAAACAAGTGTCATGCGTAATCCCGCCATCCCCAGCTTAGCCTATCACCCTCATGCTTTTGGTCATCTCTTGACATCCAACTCCATCTTCCAATCTATCCACCTATCCTCCATCCTCGAGCTTCCATCTCACACCATCCACTAATCTTATGCAGCTTCAGCCAATCATCTCAACTATCATCCATCTCCCTAGCCCCTTCAGCTTTTTCCATCCTAGCTTCAATCCTATCACATCCATCATAAGACCTCCTTCCGCATGTTATCTTCTGATTAGGGGCACTATATTCCTTGGAGATCTTGTCTTGTCCATCCTCCCTTTTCATTGGTATCTAGCTCTAGGCTATCCTCATGCAAACCCAATGTCATCTCTTTATATCCATCATAATCCTAGCTATCTACCATCCTATCCAGCCATCTCATCCTGCTCCTCTAGCTATCCTTGGTCACAAAATCTCTCATCATCATTAGATGCATCCTGCCAAATCCATATCTTTCGCTATCACCCCACCCTTAGCTTTCGCATCTTGCACAACAACGAACCATCTCGCTATCCTATCATCCTGAGCTTTTGCCTGCTTGTAACTATATTGGTCTGTTAGCTTGTACCATATCTTGATTAGCTCACTTGTAAATATCTTGGTTTTTCAACTTGTATATCCTCTTTAGCTTAGTACCATTACATCTATCCAGCGTTCGTGTCAGTTTGTCCTTGATCAATATCTTGCACCCATCGCACATCTTGGTTAGCTATTCCAATGCATCCTTTAGCTAGATTTCCTATCACCAAAGTGTTATCTTTCTTAGTTCAGCTTGCCAGACCCATCACTCATCCAAATCCACCAGCTTAGGTGCTCTCCGATAGGTCCTTGCAGGATATAGCTTTCCTCATGTCTGATCTTGGTCCGTTAGTACCTCATCCTACCCATCTCATTGGCAAACGGTTCCCTTTTGGATTTTCTCTTTCTTTTGATTTGGACTCTTCCCTATTGGGTCTTGAAATATCTTTTCCAAGAAATCTCCTTGTTCCCTCCTCAAGGTTGCCACAATCTTCCATATCATGGTATACTGTGAATGGGGCAATCAGAGCATAAGGTCTTGATCATGTCTTTTGCTTGTTTTCTTTTTTGCTTGTGGGTTACCCAGTGTCGTTTCCACACTGCTTCCTCTGGGATTCATGTGTGATACTGGGGCAATCCTTGCGTGTTTTTTTTGAGTCAGTTTGTCAGTCTTCTAGACAGTTGGTGAAAAGGCCTTGATGTTCTTGGTAACCTTGGCAATTAACCAACAGTCCTATAGCAAATCTAGTGCTCAACTACATGGTGGTACGAACTTTGAAGTATCCCCCCGCTCAAAAAGCTTCAATGATTTTCTTTCATCTCCATTGTCCCCCATCCATATCCAGCATTCGTCTCTCCTACCCCATCTTATGCATCAGTATCTCTTTGAATCACTCCTCACCTTTAGCTTTAGGGATCCACAATCCTAGTCTTAGGGATCCACCAATCCAAATCAATCCACCAAGCCTCATCTTTCGAGATCCACAATCCTAGTCCTAGGAATCTTTGAAACCCATCTTCCGCCAATCTGACTCTTTGAAATCCTGTTGCATCAGCTTTTTTAATCCCCTCATCCATCTCCCCATCTTTGATTCCTTTTATAGTGCTCTGCTCCTTCATCCTCTGCAATCCCTGAGATCTTAAGCTTGCTTCCTCTTGTGCCTCTGATTCTCCCTTTATCATTCTCCCGTAGTGAGAGTTTCAACTAACTAAACCTCTTCTCTTAAGCCAATCTAAGTCTCCTTGCTCATCTCGAATTCTTGTACTTTTCAAGAAGCCATCGAGCCTCGCTTTCTCTCCCCGCTGCCTTCTTGAGGGGGCATCTCACAATCCATTCTCTCCTCTTCTGATATAGCTTTGGGCATCTTATTTTCTTATCTTTGATGCCATGCCACTTGCAGCATCACATCAAAGAGGGGCAAAATGTAGACACCTAAAAACCTTTAGAAAATAAAGTATTTTTATTTTCTGAAAAAGTCTTGATGACATCATCATTAATTAATTAATTAATTAATTAATTTTTATGCCATTAAATCCCTTTATCTTAATTAAAAATATTTAATTAAGGAATCCCTCCAAAAAATGTTTAAATCTTATTTAAACATTATTTCCTTATTTATTAATTATTTAATTAATAAATTGACCAAAAAATCCAAAATAAATTAAAAAAATTTTTTTTGCCCAAAAATTGGCCAATTTCCTTAAGACCACTAACCTCTTCCAAAATCTTCTAATCCTACTTTAATTTCGATTAAAGGCTAATCTCATCATTTCCTACCCCTAATCCCAACTCAAAATATTTAATCAAGATTAAATATTAATCCTCATGTTTATTAAAAATATTTTAATAAATATCTCCTCAACCCAAACCCTTGAAATAAATAAAACTTTATTTATTTCATAAAATCTTATCTTAGGAAGTTCTAGACTCTTCTAGAAAGTCTTCATCCTCATCCAAAGCCTAGACTCTTCTAGAAGATGTCTTTAACCCTAATCCTAATCCCCTCCTAACCTTGTCACATTCTCTAAACATGGGTTAAGACTTGCTAACTCAAGCCAAAGTTAACAAATATCTCCTCTTTCACCCACCCTCATTAATTGCAATCCACTTGCCATCCACTTGCCTAGTCCTAAGCCATCTCTAACCCTTCCTCTAATCATTTTTACAACCCTAAGAAAGCTTAAAACCCCCCTAAACCCTTAAATTCAAATTTCATGGTATTTCTCACAAATATCTTCAACCAGAAAACTTTATAAAGCCCAAAAAGTCATAAATGTTCTACTTATGAAGGGTCTTTATGAAGATTTTATCCCTTGAGCCTCCTTTGTTGACTCATCCTTCCCCTTTCCTCCATCCTCTCACCATGTGACATGTGTCACTCTTTGATTGGTTGTAAGGAAGCACAATCCATGTGCTCTCCTCTCATGCAATCTAAGCCCTCCATGAGCTTTTTCCCATCCTTGCATCTTAGCCCTCAATCCCTCAAGCCTCTTGCCTATAAATTGGATCCTTCCCCTTTGCAAAATAACACAATCCATGAAGTAAAGTCATAATGCCATTTTGAGAAGCCATTTTACATCAAAACCATACACTCACACCCAAATTCCAACTCCATTTGAAGCCCTTTTTGAAGCATAAAGCTTGAGCATACATCTTATCTATTTAGACAAAGCTACTCAACAAGAGAGCTTCTCATTGAGAGAGCCCATTAATGGCTCATATTCTCAATTGAGAGCTCATCTTAGTCTATCTTGAAGTTTATGAATTTTTTTTAGTTTTTAGAAGCTTTATTTAAATTTGGTTTCTATTAGCATACTAACATTGCTCATATACACTAACCAACACCATCGTGGTTTTACTCTGAACACCTAAGACATGATAGAGTCACTTCTAAAATTACCTGGGGTGTCTAATGCAGGAGCATCTTGGGTGTGAGGAAAATTTTGCATCACCCAAAAATATTTTTATTTTCAATTTTTTCTATTTTCATGAGGACTAGTAGATAGGAGGGTTACTATTTCTAGGAGTTCACTATTTTTAGTAAGTTTTTCATACGAGCTCAGAATGTTCTAATTTTCTACATGAAAGTTTATTTTAGAATTATAAGCCTACCATAAAATCGCATTGCTCCAACTTAAATACCAAAGAAGTTATTGCGGATTTTCAATGGAAAAGTTTGGAGAAAAATATTTGAACTCAATTTTGAAGGCCTTAGAGGCCTCGTATGAGTTTCGACAACTTGATAGAAGAGCACTTGCATAGATTTGAGCCTATAGATTAGGAGTTGGCGTTTCTAAAAAGTGGTTATAAGAGCCAATCAGAGTAATGATTCAAGAGTTATGACCTTCCAAAGTTGGGCTACCCAAAATTTCTAAAATAAATGTCAAAGATGTATTTGGCCAACTCTATATGTATTGTTAGGGTCTGTCTGCCATAGGTATTAAGTTTGAATGTCTAGAACCTATTGATCTCATATTGGTTTTGACAAGTGAGTGTCAACATACTTAAGTTATTTACTTAGTTCATGTCGAACTAGTAATACATGTCGAGCACAACATGTATATATTAGACCGTGCTGAGTCATAGTGAGTGTCGAGCCACTCATGTACTGAGTTATTCAAGTGTCGAGAAAATAGTATATCTCAACTGACACAAGAGCCAAGTAGTAGTGGATGTCAAGAAATGCATGTGTCGAGTCACAACAGAAAGATTAGTGCATGCTGAGCATTAGAGACTTCAAATGTCGAGTGACATAGTTTTGACATATTTGTTTGTAATGGCACAAACAACTATGTAAACTATTTTTGAGCCGACTTAAGATTGAATTATAATATTTTAGAGATAAGGATGAATCTCTAGTTGGATTCCTTATGAAATTACATGTAGCCAATCAGAAAATGGGAAGAATTGAGTAGCAAAATGGATGAATCTCAACCATAGATTCATACCTAACCCTATGTCACTAAGTCTTCTTATAGAGGACGAAACCCTAAACTCTCCATGAATGAGTGTGTAAGGTGTTGAAGGAGAAAAAAGAGAAGTTTGCATGTGCAAATAGAGCATTCATGGTGGCTTAGAAGTTATGAAGTAAAACTACATTATAGAATCAGTTAGAGTAGAACAGAAGATAGAGAAAAGTATACAACAAAGAGACATCTGATCAGGAAGGATCAAGAAGATATTGTTTATAGGTGATCTATTATCTAGCAAAGAAGTGCTAACCGCAAGATCAAAACTAAGATATTCTAATAGGTGATTTCAGTCAAAATCTCTTAACAGAGTTGTCCTAACAGATTGTATGAAATCCTTTAACAAGGTACTTACTTATTTGTAAGTTAAAGTCCTCTAACAAGCACACTTCTAAAAAGGTGCTGAAATCCTCTAACAAGGTGAGACCTAATAGTCTTTGTAAGCCTTTAACAGGGCATACCTTTCATAAGGTAGATCATGACTCATGATCAAAACATTGTAACCTTCATTGGATACACTTTATTATTGCAGTTGTGAAGATTTGTTGGTGTTATACCTACCCTAGTTTTACCTTCTCATTGGAGGGTTTCTAGGTAATCATATCTGGTGTCATATGTGTATGATTGCTTCTTTTTTTTGACATGATTTAGGTGTATATACATTACATCTTATTTCAGTTTACTCATTGAATGTATGAGATGGATGTGTGGTGAAAGTTTTATGGGTCCAAGTTTGAACTATGGATTCACCCCCCCCTCAGAAGTTTACCTTTCCTATTGTAATTTCAACAATTGGTATAAGAGCTTTGCAGCTTTGAGGAAAGATCTTGAAATAGAAGTCTACAAGTTGGGAAAGATTATTGAGAATTAAGAGATTGAAATACATCTCATTCTACATCCACTGAATCAAGCAAGAGAAGACCTAAAGAATTATTTGAAGAGAAAGAAATAAATTTCTATTACAAAGAATGACACACAATACAAAGAGATAGACACTACTAAGCTATTTGTAGATGGAGACTCTAATGAATTTGATGTAACAGTTGCAAATCTAATGAAAAAGAATAAAGCCCAAGCTAAGGAAATCAGAAATCTCAAAGTAGAGCAAGAATCACAAGCTATACTACTATGTGACTTGGTTGAACAAAAGAAGAAAGTCATAGAAGAAAAAACCATGATTGAAGAGGACAAAAGAGTTTTGGCCAATAGACTGGAAGAGAAATCATCAGAGCTAACCAAGATTTCCAACATACAATTGGATACTCTAAGTCAAATGATGAATGCCAACTATGAATTGAATATCAAGGACATTGAGATAACTACATTGAAGTTTCAAAATGAAAAATTACAAAGTGACCTAAAGAGATAAAAGGAATTTGCTGAAAGTTTCAACAAGTCAAATGAAGCCATCAAATGCTTTGAGCAATTATTAAGATTCCCTAGATCCAATAATGATACATTTGGATTGGGATACACAAGTATTGAAAAAGGAGAGTCCTCCAAAAGTGCAGAAGAAAGGAACAAAAAAGGTAAGAACTCCAAACCTACTTGTTATAATTGTGGTAAGAAAAGACATACTGCTAATGTGTGCAGGAGCAAGACTACAAATCAGAATGTCAAGCCTAGGAGCATGGTTCACTACCATAAGTGAAACAAGCAAGGTCATCAGGGACGTGAATGTAAAACCAAGACCATGCATTCACAGAGATTTAAAGGATATTGTTACAACTATCAGAAGTATGGACATAGAGCTTTTGAATCCAAATCCAAACCCATGTGGTTATCAAATAGGAAAACAAAGGTAAGTAACAATGACAACTTTTATAACTGGGATTATAATACAAGATATAGCTACCATTATTGTCGAGAATATGGACATTTTCTTGAGCATTGTATTAGGACACACTTTAGTGGTAACTACCAAAGGTGGTTAAGTCAAACCACATGTTTCAACTATTTGAAGCTTGGTCACATCAGTAGATATTGTCCAACTAGGTCAAAGGTACCAAGTTGTGAATTTGATAAAGGAAAAGGCAAGGTAGATGTTGAACACATCAGAGATGAGATGAATAAGACATGGAAAAAGAAGGATGGTTGTAGCACATCAAATGGAGAACGGATCACTTCTGTTAGAAGTAATAATCTTTCCTTGGTTGTATTTATTTATTAAATGAGATAAATCAAGGTATCCCTTATGTATTTTATCCTTTAGTACACATGTGAAGGACATATTATTTTCTTGTCCTCTAGTCCACATGTGAGGATAACTCTTTTTTGTAATTCCCTTATTAAGGAAAGTAGTTTATTCCTCCTTAAGAGGATATTGACACTTTGCACACACTTATTATGAATGGTGGCATTCATAGAAATGAGAGTTACACATGCAACTCCTTTCTCATCTCTATAACAGAGATGCCTCTCTCATTCTTCTACAACTACTTCTTCTACACATCTTCTTGATGTTATTGTAATGAGCTAATTTGCTCTACAATACTTCTTCCTCCTCTCTCTTTCCTTAGGCTTCTTTGACACATTCTTAATATTACACAAGGGGTTTTCTTTGCTTTCCCCTTTCAAAATCTCTTGTCTCCATTCTTGTTGATCCATTGAGAAACTTATTTGATTATGGTAATATTCTTCACATTAAGCTCTCTTGGATTGTTTTATTAGTTTTCATTTTGCTCGATTTCTTACATGGTATCAGAGCTTTCTAATCCTTATTTTGAGCTTTTGTGAAGGTTGCCATATTGGAGAACTTTATTGAGAGGAGAAGTGAAGAAAAAAATTCATTCCTATTTTTTTGTAAGTTTTTAATTCAATCTTCAAGTTTTTTTTCTAACCCTCTTTGGAAGGTTTACTGCCAAAGAGTTTTTTTTTATCATGTAACCCATTTTTTTCCTTGTTTTGGAAGGCTTGCTGCCAAAACAAAGAAAAAATAGATATACTTTTATTGCTCTTAACACCTTCTTCCATAGACTTTAAAAATATTAATCAGTTCATTTTTTTTAACAAAAATAAAAACTTTACTCTTTACAAGTCATTAAAAGCTTCATTAATAATATTTTTAACTATCTTGTTTCTCTTTATTCTATATTTCTTTCAAATAAATTTATATCCATCATTGGTACAATTTTTTTTAATGATAGTTATAATTTCAAAGCTATAAAGGTTTCTATTTCAAATCTTAAAAAAAATTTAATAATTCATAACTATTCTTCTTTTCTATTTATAACACTTCTTTCTTATTATTAGCTTATTGTGAGTTTTACAATCATAACTATTCTTCTTTTCTATTTATAACACTTATTTCCTATTATTAGCTTATTGTAAGTTTTAAAATCATAACTATGTGTCTTATTCTCTCCTTCTAACTTTAGCCATGTGGTTTGTTCTTTTTGTCTAATCATTTATGACATTCTATTTTTTTTAATTTTAAACTACTTTAATTTCTTCTCCACCGTTTCAATCAATTACTAATTTAAAAAAAAAGATTGCTCTCATAAAAAAATTGCATTGAAATATACAAAAAATTTCAATCATATTTTTTTTCCTCTTACATGTTTTAAAAAAATAAATTATTTACTATTATTATTCAAAAAGTTTTTAATTAGATCTTAATTCAAACTTGAGTTTTTTTTTTCTAAAATAAACTAAAGTACGTGATTATTTTTAGGAAGTTTTTTTTAAAGAAACAAAAAATATATACTTTAAATATATATATTATAGTTAGTTTTTTAAGAAAATAGAATCTAGATTTAATTTTAAAATTTGAAATTAAAATTATTAAAATATTTTTTTTAAAAGTAAAAAAGGGGTTTAATTATTATTATTATTTTTCTGTCTCAAATAATTTTTTAAATTTTTTTTTTTTTCAAATTTATTTAGTAAAGAAGGTATTTTTTTTCTCATCTTATAATAATGTCAACTTTAATTCCAAAAATCAAGTTAAATAACTCAAACTATCATGCTTGAAAAACTCATCTTTCGTTTATATTTCGTTTCAAGCATATTTAAGATGTTGCTACTGACCCTTTTGTAGTTCTCGGTACCTCGGCTACACAAGATGAAAAAAATGCATGGAATACTAAAAATGAAGAAGCCCTTGGCCTTATTGGTATATCTCTTAACCCTGATTTATATGTTCTAATTGCTCATTGCACTAATGCCCATGAAGCTTGGGATATTTTGAAGCAAACGTATGATAGACCATCTAAATCATGCAAGATTCAATTGCAAGATAATTTGGAAGACTTGAGGTATATGGATTTCAAATCCATGGATGAGTTTTTACTTAAATTTGATTATATTAAAAGTCAACTAATTGGATTAGGCTTTACTCTCACCGATGGGTAAGTGCACAAAGTTGTGGTGCCAAAAGGGGGGTATAAGTGGACACTTTTTTCTTGAAAACAGAAAATTCTGGACTTCAACAAGAATTTGAAGATAGTTACGCTCAAAATTTTAAGATATGACAAAAACAAAAGTCGTAGTCCTTTGAATCTAGTTTCTAAACGACTAATTTTTTTTCAAAATGGTTTAGTTTTAGGTCCTCAAAAAAGGGGGCCATAGAAAGTGGTACTATTTATTTCAAAAAAACATAACATAGTACAAAGTGTGCCCCCCCTAAAATTTTAACTTTTTTTTTGAAATTCTTTAATCACTCCAGTCAAAAGTTACCTAACACTATGTAGTTTATCCCAAATTTTTTGGGTAATTTTATAATGTGTATTTTTTTTTAATGAATTTTTTAATTAGACCCATCCCAAAAACGTGAAATATCTGTGTGCTCCCCCTAGAAATGATTGAAAACTAATCTAAAATCAAAACTTCTTTTTTTCAAAGTGTGTAGAATGGAGTCTAGTTTCTAAAAAACTAAGTTGTTACAAAATTCGATGAATGAGTTAAAATCTACAACCCAATTAGTACATGGTGGTTTTTGACAAAAAATGAACATACATTCAAAAGAAATTATAGATGAAAGACTTAAAATAGTTCAAATTAAAAATAAATTATATGGTTAGATAGCTAACACAGAGACCTATAATGTTATGTAACCTGATGTTATCGATACCCAACCACGAGGAATCTTGAAGGGGAGCACACAAGAAAAATCAATTATTTTTTGTATGTTTGATGGAAAACACGTCTCAGACTTGTTTATAAACTCCAAACCTTTGGGTTGGATCTCCAAGGCAAAACCAAGCCTTAGGCTTGGTTTTAATGCAAAGCTTTGAATAGTGTGTGCGCCCTATAGCGCGCATGCACTATTAAAATGCTATTAAATTTGAGGTAGTGCACACACACTATAGTGCGCACGCGCTATAGTGCACATGCACTATTGAGACCTAAATTGCAAACCAAAACCAAGAGAGAGCTAGGGGGGTGGGGTGAGGGAATGGCTATTTGTGTGTGTGAGAGAGATAGAGAGAAAGTAGGGGATGGGAGAGGGGAGAGAGGAAGTGAGAAAGAGTAGGGGTGGCAGAGAGAGTATAGGATGGGAGATAGAGGAAATGTGAGAGAGTAGGGGTGGCAAAGAGAGTACAAGATGCAAGAAAGAGGAAGTGAGAGAGAGAGAGAGTAGTGGTGGCAAAGAGAGAGTACGGGATGGGGGAGAGAGAGGAAGTGTGAGAGAGAGTACAAGTTGGGAGAGAGAGATTGAGAGTAGGGGATGGGGGAGAGAGAGAGTAGGTGGTGGGAGATGGAGTGGGAGAGGAAGAGCGAGAGAGAGGAGGATGGGAGTGCATGTGTGTGAAAGAGAGAGAGTAGGGAATAGGAGAGGGGGAAGATAGAGTAGCTTGAGAGAGAGTAGGGGATGGAAGAGAGAGTAGGCGATGGGAGAGAGAGTAGGCAATAGGAGAGGGAGTGGGAGAGGGAGAGAGAGAGGCGGGATGGAAATGTGTGTAAGAGAGAAAGAGAGAGAGTGTGAAAATGTGAGAGAGGGTAGGGGGTAGCAGAGAGAGAGTAGAGAGGGAGAGAGTGAGAGTGAGAGAGAGAGAGAGAGAGAGAGAGAGTGAGAGAGAGTGAGAGTAGGCAGTGGGAGAGGGAGAGCGAGTGAGAGAAAAAGTAGAGGATGGGAGAGGAGAGAGGGGGGATGGGTGTGTGTGAAAGAGAGAGAGTAGGGAATGAGAGAGGGGAGAGAGAGATAGAGAGAGTAGGGGATGGGATAGAAAGAGAGTAGGCAATGGTAGAGGGAGTGGGAGAGGGAGAGAGAGGGTGGATGGAAGAGAAAGAGATTAGGCAATGGCAGAGGGAGTGGGAGAGGGAGAGAGAGGGGGGATGGAAGTGTGTGTAAGAGAGAAAGTAGGGGATGGGAGAGAGTGTGAGAGTGAGAGAGAGTAGGGGTGGCAAAGAGAGAGAGTGAGAGTAGGGGATGGGAGAGAGAGGGAGAGAGTGAGAGAGAGAGATAGTAGGCGATGGGAGAGGGAGTGGGAGGGAGAGAGAGAGGGAGAATGGAAGTGTGTAAGAGAGATAGAGTTGGGGATGGGAGAGAGTAGGCAATGGGAGAGGGAGTGTGAGAGAGAGAGAGGGGGGGGGAATGGGAATGTCTATAAGAGAGATAGAGTAGGGGATGGGAGAGAGTGTGAGAGTTTGAGAGAGAGTAGGGGGTGGTAGAGAGAGCTTGTACAGGATGGGGGTGAGAGAGAGAGAGAGAGTAGGGGATGGGAGAGAGTGTGAGAGAGAGTAGGGGATGGAAGAGAGAGTGAGAGTAGGGGATGGGAGAGAGAAAGTAAAGAGGGAAAGAGAGTACTTGAGAGAGAGAGAGATAGTAGGTGGTGCAAGAGGGAGTGGGAGAGGGAGAGAGAGGGGGGATGGGAGTGTGTGTGACAAATCTAGAGAGTAGGGGATGGGGGAGAGAAAGTAGGTAGTGGGAGAGGGAGTGAGAGAGGGAGAATGGGAATGTGTGTAAGAGAGACAGAGTAGGGGATGGGAGAGAGTGTGAGAGTGTGAGAGAGAGTAGGTGGTGGCAGAGAGAGCTCGTATAGGATGCGAGAGAGAGAGTGAGATTAGGGGATGGGAGTGTGAGAGAGAGTAGGGGATGGGAGAGAGAGAGAGAGAGAGAGAGAGAGAGAGAGAGACAGAGAGAGAGAGAGAGAGAGGGATGGGATGGGAGAAAGAGAGAGAGTAGAGAGGGAGAGAGAGAACTTGAGAGAGAGAGATCTAGTAGGTGGTAGGAGAGGGAGAGGGAGAGAGATAGGGGGATGGGAGTGTGCGTGACAGATGTAGAGAGTAGGGGATGGGAGAGAAGAGAGTGGGGGGATAAGAGTGTGTATGTCTATGAAAGAGAGAGAGTAGGTGATGGGAGAGAGTGTGAGAGTGTGAGAGGGAGTAGGGGGTGGTAGAGAGAGAGTACAAGATGGGAGAGATAGAGTGAAAGGATGGGAGAGATAGAGTGAAAGAATGGGAGAGAGTGAGAGAGAGAGTAGGGAGCGGCAGAGAGAGAGAGAGTACGGGATGGGAGAGATAGAGTGAAAGGATGGGAGAGAGTGTGAGAGAGAGTAGGGGATGGGAGAGAGTGTGAGAGAGAGTTGGGAATGGGAGAGAGAGAGAGTAAGAGTAGGGGATGGGAGAGAGAGAGAGTAGAGAGGGAGAGAGAGAACTTGAGAGAGAGAGTAGAGAGGGAGAGAGAGAACTTGAGAGAGAGATAGTAGGTGACCTGGGAGAGGGAGTGGGAGAGGAGGAGAGAGAGGGATGGGAGTGCGTGTGACAAATCTAGAGAGTAGGGGATGGGAGAGAAGAGAGAGGAGGGATGGGAGTGTGAGTGTGTGTGTGTGTGTGTGTGTGTGTGAAAGAGAGAGAGTAGGGGATAGGAGAGAGTGTGAGAGTGTGAGAGAGAGTAGGGGGTGGAAAAGAGAGAGTACGAGATGGGAGAGACAGAGTGAAAGGATGGGAAAGAGTGTGAGAGAGAGTAGGAGGTGGCAAAGAGAGAGAGTACGAGATGAGAGATAGAGTGAAAGGATGAGAGAGAGTGTCAAAGAGAGTAGGGGATGGGAGAGAGTGTGAGAGAGAGTAAGAGTAGGGGATGGGAGAGAGAGAGAGAGAGTAGAGAGGGAGAGAGAGAACTTGAGAGAGAGAGAGATAGTACGTGGTGGGAGAGGGAGTGGGAGAGGAGGAGAGAGAGGGATGGGAGTGTGTGTGAGCAATCTAGAGAGTAAGGGATGGGAGAGGAGAGAGAGAGAGGGGGATGGGAGTGTGTATCTGCAAAAGAGAGAGTTTAGGGGATGGGACAGGGGAGATAGAGTAGCCCAAGAGAGAGAGATAGAGTAGCGGATGGGAGAGACTGGCGGATGGAAGTGTGTGTAAGAGAGAGTAGGGGATGGGAGAGAGTGTGAGAGAGAGTAGGAGGTGGTAGAGAGAGAGAGAATGGGATGGGGGAGAGAGAGAGAGTGAGAGTAGGGGATGGGAGAGAGTGTGTGAGAGAGAGTAGGGGATGGGAGAGAGTGTGAGAGAGTAGGGAGAGGGAGATAGCGAGAGGGGGATAGGAGTGCATGTGACAAATCTAGAGAGTAGGGGATGGGAGAGAAGAGAGAGGGGGGATGGGAGTGTGTGTGTGTGTGTGTGTGTGTGTGTGTGTGTGTGTGTGTGTGTCTATGAAAGAGAGAGAGTAGGGGATGGGAGAGAGTGTGAGAGTGTGAGAGAGAGTAGGGGGTGGCAAAGAGAGAGTACGAGATGGGAGAGACAGAGTGAAAGGATGGAAAAGAGTGAGAGAGAGAGTAGGAGGTGGCAGAGAGAGAGAGTACGAGATGAGAGACAGAGTGAAAGGATGAGAGAGTGTGTGAGAGAGAGTTGGGGATGGGAGAGAGTGTGAGAGAGAGTTGGGGATTGGAGAGAGAGAGAGAGTAAGATTAGGGGATGGGAGAGAGAGAGTAGAGAGGGAGAGAGAGAGATAGTAGGTGGTGGGAGAGGGGAGAGAGACAGAGAGAGTAGCCCGAGAGAGAGAGAGAGAGAGAGAGAGTAGTGGATGGGAGAGAGGGGCGGATGGGAGTGTGTGTAAGAGATAGTAGGGGATGGGAGAGAGTGTGAGAGAGAGTAGGAGGTGGCAGAGAGAGAGAATGGGATGGGAGAGAGAGAGAGAGTGAGAGTAGGGGATGGGAGAGAGTGTGTGAGAGAGAGTAGGGGATGGGAGAGAGAGTAGAGAGTAGGGGATGGGAGAGGAGAGAGAGAGGGGGATGGGAGTGTGTATTTGTAAAAGAGAGAGTTTAGGGGATGGGAGAGAGAGAGTAGCAGATGTGAGAGTGTGAGAGAGAGTAGGGAGATGGGGGAGAGAGAGAGAGAGAGTAAGAAGTGGGAGAGGGAGGATGGGAGTGTGTGTGAGAGATCTAAAGAGTAGGGGATGGGAGAGGAGAGAGGGTGAGAGAGATAGAGAGAGTAGGCGGTGGGAGAGGGAGAGCAAGAGAGAGTAAAGGATGGGAGAGGGGAGAGAGAGAGTGTGTAGGGGATGGGAGAGGGGAGAGAGAGTAGGAAGAGAGAGAGAGAGAGTAGGGAGAGAGAGAGAGTAGGGAGGGTGGAGAGTGATGTGTTCTCACATAGTGCGTACGCGCTATAGTGCGTGCACGCTATAGCGCATACGCACTATGTGAAATCACCTAAAAACGGTCAAAAAGCAACTTTGGGGCCCGTTTCATTCATTCTCTACTTTTGTTCTATTTTGCACTCTGTTATCCCAACAAGAATCGTGGGTTTCAACATAGAAAACACTCTTTCAAGGTGGCAAACATTATTTCAAGCTAACAAACACTATTTCAAGGTGGCAAACACTTTTGGAAGCTAGCAAACACCAAATTCAATCATTGGATACATGATTTGAACACTTTTTGAATATTCCTTGTATAGAAAAGGTTAGTGCAATCTATTTTAAATATTGTTTGTTGATATATAGATACAAATTTGATTATAATTTGACATGTTGTTTAATATATAGTGAATTCATTGAAATTTATATGTTTCAATGAAATGTTATTTCAAAATGGTTAGAAATTTGACAAGTTGTTTTATATATATATTGTGTATTCATTCAAATAATTATAATTTTTATATGTATTTGAATAATTTGTAATTTACACATTTTAAGTAATTCAATTGTTTGAATAATTTGACATGTAGAAATCATCATTATGCCAAGGAAGAAACCAAAAAATCAAACAAATGAAGATAGGGAGAGAGATTTGGCAATTAAAAGAGATAAAATGAAATTACTACGTGAGCAAAGAAAATTGCAAAGCAATAATGAAGAATTGACTTTCGAAGAGGATCAAGAACCACCGGTACCAAAAAACAAAGAGGAAGAATTGGAAAGACAAAGAGAACGAATGAGACTGTTATGCTCAAGAAGACAATTGAATTGTGAAGCTACACCATCTTCTAATGTTGGAGTCATATCGTCCATTACACCATCTTCCAATGTTGAAGTCATATTGTCCTCTCATGTTGAAGAGACACTGATTTATAGATCCGACGATATACATACTCCATCATGTCATGTTGAAGGCACAACATCAACACATCAAGTAGGTGATATTCCATCTTTTGCATCTTATTGCCAAGGCACATCATCTTCGGTTCAAGGTACGCAATACACTCAACCTTATGTTGATGTTCAAAATGTTGAGAGAATTGAAGAGATTATAACACTTTCTAGAATTCATTTTAGAAGACCAAAATATTTGATTGATATTGATAGTAACATTTTGAAATCAATGCCTGACAAGATTAGCAAGCGGACTTGTCAAAGAAAAGTTAATTGTATGTGGAGATTATTTTTTGATGAATTATATATTATAGGTCAATGCCAATTATTTGTTGAAATGATGAGAAATTTAAAATTTAGGCCTATCATGAAGATTCTTGGGCTAAGAAAGATGGATGATTCAAATGAAAAAAATATTGTAAAGAATCTAATTAATGCTTATGACAAAGTGGGTTCTAAATCACGCACCAAAGATAGTAATATTGCAAGACGAGTACTTACATCGACAATAGTAAGTAGCCAAATGAAGAAAGCTCGACTCATGAGAAAGACAAGAAAAACATTAAAAATTGGTAGAGGTACTCTAAGGAGAGCCATGCTAAGGTGTGAGAGATTGGAAGATCCAACAAAAAATGAGTTATGGACATTTAGCGATAGACTACTACGAAAGGATAAAAAAATTAGTGAAGCCTTGAAATCATTGATCGAAGATTTTTGAAAAAAATAAAAAACGTGTTTTCCCTAATCAAAGAGATGTTGTAAGAAGGAGGATTGGTAGCCAAAATCGCGAGCCACATGCAAAACATTTTTTGTACACAACTCAGACACAATTTTTTGCAAAATTTATTGGTATGCATCCTCAAATTCGAATAAGTCAAACATTTTTTGAGATTGGTAAACCTTTTTATGTGAAGATAAATCACACACGCACAACTTGTTGTTGTAGGATACATATTGAATTTTCTAACCATTTTGATGTTTTTAGGCATATATGCGTAATTTTGCATTCTCAGTTTGTTTTGCAGGATTGTGGCATAAATGAGCCACCAAGATCTTCAAGAGAATTCATATCCAACATTTTATGTGAAATAAGGGACGACCAACAATTTTACAAGAAATCATGCTTAGATGGTACATGCTTATTTTGTGGTTCTTTGCAACTTTTATCAACTTGTCAACATATGGATAGTACACATGCAATTGGAAATGAAATAGTAGATTATGAAAAATTTAAGACAGTGACATATGCTCTAAAAGATGGGAAACATGGTAAAAGATGTGATTTAGTCATTGAAAAGATTCCAGTGTATGAGTTCATGAAGATTTTTTGTGAAAACATTATTTACGAGTATGCAAGGCATACCCATAGAGCTCGATGACTGGATTTGCAATTCAAGTTGTGCAAGGATACGTTTCCACTGGATACCATTGTTTTAGTTGTAGATTTCATAGAAAAATACACACGACAACCACAAAATGAGGTGCAAGTAATGTATTATACTTCTCAACAGGTTTCTATATTTGTTCACATAACATTCATGCATTCACCTACAAGTACAGAGGATGACAGGAAGATTTTGAGGGAGTACCATTTTTACATCATCGATGATCGATCACATTCTACGGAGTTTGTACATGGTTGTTTTGAACTATTTTATGGAGATTTGGCTAACAGGGGCATCACATATTGTCAGCACAATATTTGGTCAGACAATTGTGCATCTCAATTCAAGAATGCACGGATGTTCTATTGGTTGAGCATGATGCACAAGTTGTGTAGAATTCAATACATGTGGAATTTCATAGAGGTTGGTCATGGAAAGGGAGAGCACGATGGTGCAGGTGCATGCATCAAAAGAGCCTTAGCTCTTAAAGAACTAAAGTACAAAGATGGAGCAATATTGACAGATGCAAAATCCATCGTCCAGTGGTGTAATGCTACAATGGGTCCAGGTAAGGAAGGTGAGTCTACGGTTCATAAATTTTTTTGGTTGATAGATAATACTAACATTGCACCATATCAGGATTGTTGCACACTAACAGGATCCAGTGGGTTGCACTCTTTTAGAAGCTCTGATGCATGTTTATGGAGTATCCACACATGAAAAATGGCATGCTATTGTCCATCATGTGCAGAGGAAAATTGGGATGACTGTGAGTCGACTAAATGGGTGGACAAATGGGATATATGGGTTTTGGACCCAATTGACACCTATCATCCTCCACAAGCACTGAAAATGGTACAGATGGAATCGTCTATTGACTTTGACCGCTTGTCTGATCTAGTGCAACCTGGTAATATATATATTTATATATCTTTGTAATTTCAATATGTAACTTTATAACTTTTATGCAAATATTTTCTGAATTAATGACCATATTTTGTACATTTGTCACTACAGGCCATGTTTTTACTGTTATTGCACCTGAAGACAATGAAGAAGGGACAGATTATTATTTGTGTCATTGTGTTCAAGCCAAACAAAAATTGGATCACTCGGTTATAGATGGTGAAGGTTTAGAGTACCATGTCGGTGCGGTGGTTGTAACCGGCACATGGCTTAGATGATATTCTATGAAAAACCCTAGCTTGTGGTTATTCTATGAAGAACCCTAACTTGTGGCTATGCTCACAATCCCAACATCCTCCTGTCCACTACTAGGAGATGTGTATAATGTAGAATTTAGCTCCATCAAATTAGTCATTTTTTTCACTAGTTGATTGGGACTCTCACCATTTGTTTCCAACTATGGTGACAATGCTTGGGGTTACACTTATTAAGTAAGAATATTTCCTAATCTAGGGATTAGAGCATTGAACATATCAAAATGTGATTTATGCTATGGGAGAAGAGGTATGTTGGGCATACTAATTGATTCTAGGGCTAGTACAATTATATCTCCTTCCACTAGTGTTGTAAATATAATTTCTATAGTTGTTGAAGGTGCACCTCCATTATTTGGTCTATATCTCTTTCAAACATTTAGATTATCCTCTCGTTCTTTCCTCTTCTATTCCTTTAGTGCAACCTTCTCCGCAACTCATTTTCCCCTCTCTATAGCATCTCCCATCTTTCCTATCCCTAATCTTCTCCTTCATGTAAAGTGCATTAGCCTCAAATAACTTCTTAGTCTGTCTTGTTCCTTAGAATTTTGTATCCTTTTCTTTGGTAGCTATAGGAATCTACTGGGTAAACCACTATGTTGTTTTCTGTCTAGTGGCATGTAACGTATAAAATCAACATCTCCATCATAGTCATTTTGGGCCTGGGTATCAAAAAATTGTTAACTATTTATTTCATCATGGTTGCCACCATTTGCAAAGTATTAGATGATGTCCTTGGGGTCAACATGTGGTGGGGATGGAATTAAAAGGGAAACATTTTCATCCCCACAAGTATTTGGTTACCCAAGGTTTGTGACAACCTCCTACAACCAATCTGGTTGTGAATATTGCATTAGCAAGCTTAATCTAATATCAATGTTTGTTGTATGCTCAAGGTTTTATCTCCTATAATAGTCCACTGGCTAGTTTAGGTTTTTTGGTTGGGTATTTTTAGGTGTAATTGTACCTAGTCCCTTCATATTTTGTCCATAATTCCTCAACAAAGTGTTAATTGGTTCATCTAATAAGCCATTGATTTTTAGGAAGGATTCAATAGTGATTTCCTCCCCCTCGCTTTACAACTCATCAATATTTGCATCATCTACAGTAGTTGTTTCTTCTGATCCACTACTTGTGGGTTGTGGTTTAGATCCCTATTTTCCATCATCATCAACAATGAAGCACTTTCTTGGGCCTATATCATTCACTAAAACCTCCCTATTCAAAGACCATATCCCTATCCTATGGAAACCACTGATTATATTATTGGGTGTAAGTGCCAAATTGGAGGCTTTGCTGGATAACATTCCTAACTCCTCATGACCAATATTGATTTGAGGGTTCCTAGCCAACCACACATTCCAAATATGTTTTAAGTAAGATTTTAATGGTGAGAAAAAACTAACATCCAATGATTGACACCTATAGATTGTATACGCTACAAGTGACACACAATCTATGCCCAAATTCTTTGCTTTATCAATTATTTTCCATGTCATATGGATTCCATGATCATCAAATACTAGAAGACACCTTTTTGAGAGAAACACCCCACATGGAATTGTTCTTACAAAGTGGTCTAGCCAATTCAAGAATAATTATTTCATCATCCATCCATGTACTTGGACTGCCATGCAGGCCTTGAGATCATAATTGAAAATGTAGTTTTTTATATGTCTCTTAGCCTTGAACAAATAAAAATTGGAATTCTCTAACCAACAGTAATGTAAGGAGACCCACCCTGCTAGTTTAGGTCACTATGCCCAAACTAACCAATGACTTCTTCTGATCCTATAGGGTTTCTTCCTCACCCTATTCCCAAGAGGATATCTCCCAAATATTCCCTTCCCTAGGATCTATGCACACCAATTGACTATGTCAACTTCAATCACCCCAATATTCAAATGAAGGCATTTTCTCTCTACTCGGAAAAATTGGGCACAAACCCCAATGCAATATCTAGGGTTATTATATGGTCCTCAAATTGATATTTCCAAACTCTCCTAATCATCACAAGACTCCACTCACCAACCCAAATCATAGATGTCCTTTTCTTTCTTACTTGACCTACTAGGCCTAGAGCCCCAATTAGGCCAAAATTTTCAAACTCACTAGGTGCTCTTGCACCATTCTCACCATGTGACAAAGAACTCATGGTGGATAAATCTGAAGGAATTTCGTAGGAATACCTTTCTTTCCAAAATCACTCTCATCTATCCATATTACTTCAAATTTTGGTTGATCCTTCCATTTGATAAGATGCTCCATATAGGTGCCATGACAAGTCTTCTTCTTGATTCTTGAATCCATAACCTTTTCAGCTTTTGGCTGAGATTATAATGGGATAGTGACTTCTTCAACCTTTGATTTTGTTTGTCCTTCTATGAATGTAGGACCTTTATATTGAACTTAGTCCTTGACATTAAAGATAAGGTAAATTTCCAAGCTTGGTGGGAGTTCTATTTTGTCGGCATTACAACCATAATTTGCAAGTACCTTACAAGGTCCTATCCTATGCATTTTGTAGCTTGGTTGGAACACCCTATGCAAGTACCAAAACTCATCCTTGGCATCATATCATGGCCTAAACACCTTGTATCATCTCAAAACATATCATCTAACATGTTCCAACTCCTTGCACACTCTCAGCAACTCATCTCTTACACTTTCTCAATTTGTGCCTCTTCTAGGTTTGTTCCAACTAGCCCTTGCCAGTCACTAATTTGTTGTTTTCTCCAAAATTTTCCATAGAACTCAACAATCAAATTTCAAAACTGTTACCAGCACTTACTACTAGGACAATTTCTAGTTTTAACGGTCAAACTCCCAAACCATACAAATGACCCCCCGCTGTTTTTGCATTTTTAAAAACTCTTTTTGGAGACTGACAATAACCTCTCTCACTTTTTGGAGATCACACTCCATTTTCATTTTACGACGCCATCTCGGGTGATGCTGAAACTTGCAATGTCGGCTAGTACAAAGTTGCCAACTGCCAAATCTCTCTCACCTTTCCTCGTGGGATTGAACTGTCTGCTCCATTAGCTCCACATGGTTGGGTAAACCCTATCCCCAACCTCGTCCTATCCCCTTCAATGCTTGAACGTTCTCAGGCACGCTAATCCAGAATGTCCCCAAGGGTCACTAAATGCCATAGGGCTGCGATCTTTGATGGGGCATATCTCAGAGCTCGTATGAGGTATAGATGTGATTCTAGTTCCTACAGGACTGTGTTGCAGAGACCTACAATAACCTCTCTCACTTTTTGGAGATCACACTCCATCTTTGTTTTACAACACCATCTCGGGTGATGTTGAAACTTGCAGTGTGGGCCAGTACAAAGTTGCCAACTGCCAAATCTCTCTCACCTTTCGATCCCCGTTAGCTCTGGGTGGCCGAGTAAACCCTATCCCCTTCAGTGCTTGAATGTTCTCAGGCACGCCAATCCGAAATGTCCCCAAGGGTCACTAAATGCCATAGGGCTGCGATCTTTGATGGGGCATATCTCAGAGCTTGTGTGAGGTATGGATGCGATTCTAGTTCCTAAAGGACCGTGTTGCGGATACCTACAATAACCCCTCTCACTTTTTGGAGATCACATTCTATTTTCATTTTACAACGCCATCTCGGGTGATGCTGAAACTTGTAGTGTTGGCCAGTACAAAGTTGCCAACTGCCAAATCTCTCTCATCTTTTGTCGTCGGATCAAACTGTCTGCTCCATTAGCTCTGAGTGGCCAGGTAAACCCTATCCCCAACCTTGTCTTGTCCCCTTCAATGCTTGAACGTTCTCAGGCACGCCAAACCCGAATGTCCCTAAGTGTCATTAAATGCCACAGGGCTGCGATCTTTGATGGGGCATATCTCGGAGCTCGTGCGAGATATGGATGAGATTCCAATTCCTACAGGACCATGTTGTAGAGACCTAGAATAAACTCTCTCACTTTTTGGATATCACATTCCATTTTCATTCCACAATGTCATCTCGGGTGATGCTGAAACTTGTAGTGTTGGCTAGTACAAAGTTGCCAACTGCCAAATCTCTCTCATCTTTCGTCGTGGGATCAAACTGTTTTCTCCATTAGCTCCGGGTGGCTCGGTAAACCCTATCCCCAACCTCTTCTTGTCCCCTTCAGTGCTTGAACGTTCTCAGGCACGCTGAACCAAAATGTCCCTAAGGGTCACTAAATGTCATAGGGCTGCAATTTTTGATGGGGCATATCTCGGAGCTCGTGCGAGGTATGGATTCAATTCTAGTTCCTACAGGACTATGTTGTAGAGACCTACAATAAACTCTCTCGCTTTTTGGAGATCACATTCCGTTTTCATTTTACAATGCCATCTCGGGTGATGCTGAAACTTGTAGTGTTGGCCAGTACAAAGTTGCCTATTGCCAAATCTCTCTCATCTTTCGTCGTGGGATCAAACTGTCTACTCCATTAGCTCCGGGTGGCCAGGTAAACCCTATCCCCAACCTTGTCTTGTCCCTTTCAATGCTCGAATGTTCTTAGGCACGCCGAACCAGAATGTCCCTAAGGGTCATTAAATGCCACAGGGCTGCGATCTTTGATGGGGCATATCTCAGAGCTCGTGTGAGATATGGATGAGATTCCAATTCCTACAAGACTGTGTTGCAGAGACCTACAATAACCTCTCTCACTTTTTGGAGATCACATTCTGTTTTCATTCTACAATGCCATCTCGGGTGATACTGAAACTTGTAGTGTTGGCCAGTACAAAGTTGCCAACTGCCAAATCTCTCTCATCTTTCATCGTGGGATCAAACTGTCTGCTCCATTAGCTCCGGGTGGCCGGGTAAACCTTATCCCCAACCTCTTCCTGTCCCCTTCAGTGCTTGAACGTTCTCAGGCACGCTGAACCAGAATGTCCCTAAGGGTCACTAAATGCCACAGGGCTGCGATCTTTGATGGGGCATATCTATGGGCTGTCAATACTTCGACTATACTTTAAGTCAATGATTATCAATATGTGAAAAAATGGAACTCGTTGTATTTTGAAGTACTGAGAAGATGACCTTGCCCTTCCCCAGGAGTTTCAGAAATGGGAGACATTAGGTAAGAGAGTGAAAATGTTACTATCACTTCAACGCACATGACGCAATTGGAAATGCATATTTTGATGGTAATCATTTTGTGATAAGGGAGAGACTAGGGATGATCATTGTTACTATCTCTTTAGTAGTGGAATTTTGTTTTCTCTTGAATTTGGTGGTGGGGGATCAGTGGTAAGTCTCCTTGGATATTCCTTCTTATGATGTTAGTGACAAGTGTTGCTCTTTGAAAACACTTGTACAATCTTTTTTAAATTATTAGATAAAAATAGAGAATTGTAAGTATTAAACATGATTAGCCTTTAGTTCCTAGAAGATCTTTATTTCCCCCATCGATGCATTTAGAAAGCTAAGTTTTAAGAAGATCATAAATAGAAAAAATTAAAGAATCAATTTAAACATTTATATTGATTGGAAACACGTGAGTCTTGAGTTTCCTCTACCTTTTAAAGAACGTTCCTTAGCTAGCAGACCTAATTCCACATTCCATAAGATTGTCATTGCGATAAAGATTTAGGAAACCAACTGCTCTAAGATAAAGCTTCCTGGTCAATAATAATCTAGCCTATTGAGGTACATAATACTTCTCAATTAAACTTGTGTTAATTCAGTATTAATTTTGTAATTAACTACAATTTCAGTATCTATGTATAGGGGGTGACTGAGAAAACTATTTGAGGTCCAATTTGAAAATATATTTGTAAGGATCTCGACCAAGGTTCACAACTTTGATGATTAATACATTCATTCAGGCCAGAACCTCACTACAAAAAAATAATATATAAAAAAGGTAGTGAATAACATCATGTCTAGACCCAAATCAACCAATGAAAGTCAAATTAGCATAATGTAGAACAACAATATATGCATTGAGTGGGTTGTCATAAAAAAACTTCATAATAAAATTCATGTCTAGAATTAAAAGACCTTAAAGAACATTTATGCTTGTAACACAAATGGCCATTCAAAACTAAATATGATTACAATATGTGAAATAGCATTACAAGAACTTGTAATGCTCTTGTGAACATCATGTTAATTCTTGTAAGAATCCCTAAGATGCTTGTTATACTCAAAATTTTGTTGAAATTGAATTAATTTTTATCCTGTCGGTTAATTGGCTTAGGGTGATATATGCTTCTTGGATGGAATAATGAGTTCATGATTAACTCTGTATTAAGATTCATAGCATCTTCTAGTTATTTGCAAAGGAAATTTATAAATTACTTGCTAATGTCATATGGCTTGCTTGAGAAAGATGTCCGTGTTCTTATTGATGGGTACTAATGACTATCCACATTTAGTTCTTCAATATCCTATTTGACAAGCTTTCCATAGACATTTCTTTGCCATACTAAGTATTTTTGAAAACATATTTGAGTAGAAGGACTACAATAGATACTACATGATGTTTTAACAAATAAAGTAATGGGTTAAAGACTATTATTTCCAAGGTATTATGTCATAGTATTTTAATTGTAATGATCTTAGACTAATGATATTCTTGAAGGTAACTTCGACATGCAGCAAGAAAGACAACCTACAGCCAAGGCTATATTGTGCCTACAACCAAAGCCATAAATGCTCACAGCCAAAGCCACTAGTGCACATAGCCAAAGCCATGGATGCTTATATCCAAAGTTACAAGGGTTCACAGCCAAAGCCATGAGTACATGAAGTTGCTGATCACAATTGTTTACAACTATTCACCAGAAACAACTTCTTTGCAGTTTTTGAGAAATACTAATAAAGCAAAAAAGAACATCTACTAGTTGGTAGACATAATGGCAACTCTCTAGCAATTGAATTTAATTTCATACATGCACATATCCAATTTAATGTCATACACGAACATATCTAATTTAACGTCATACATGAACAAACATATAATATAAAATGATAACCAATAATGTCATATACATTAACAAACACATAATATATTATGATAACCAATAATGTCGTATATGAACAAACATATCATATATTAACCAATAATGTCATACAACAAATATGGAATGTCATATGTACATCAAATGTGTATTGAATATGTGTCTCAAATGCCTATATATATACATGGGGAAGGAAACAAGTCTCTTGACATCCTCTGCCATCGTGTGGAGGGAGACAGTGGAGATGACGGGGCCCTCCTAACACACTAACTTGACCTCTTGTTGAGGCTCTTCTCCAGGTCTAACTGATACAAAGAAAGTAGATATGAATCAATATTTATTATATGTTGAAATCAAATATATGTACTCACAAAATCAATTATTTTCTTATCGCCAACAAATAGTCACTCTGTAAGTCCACCTCAAATGCTCGCGGACGATCAGGCATGACAAGACCCTACAACAATTCAATAAATATAATCACTTATAAATAACATTAGAAATTTTGAGATTAACTATTATAAACAACAACTAAAATGAAGAAAATTCTTTCATACCTCCGTAAGTGGCTATGAGCTAGCCACAACTGTGGCCACTCCACTATCAACAGACTGTCGCAGATGAGGAGGTGTATCCGACATCATGAGCTACATGTCATACAATACACGTTATATCTAACATGAAACATGGAATAAATATAATCAAATGAATTAAATTAACATGAAACAACTGTACTTGTGTGAAGCTCGTATGATGTCTCTGCTCTGCGTCTGTAGTAAAGGTTGAGGGTCCTGTGGAGAACTAATGCACATGCATTTTTTTTTTGGTCAATCTTTAATATGATTACGTAATAAATATATGTATTAATTAAAATGATTAAATTGATACATACCTCAGGACTCGTCGAAGGGATAAAAAATGGGCCTGGAGGATCGCTGCTAGGCCCAGGAACACTTTGACCCTAAATTTTGAATAATGTCAATAAATCTTAATTAATTAATCATTCACTATACGTATGAAATGTGATCAAATTAATAATTTACCTATGTGTCAATGCCAAATGTCTCGTTCAGGAACTGATCGGTGACAAGCCCATCATCTGCACCATCTCCGACATGAGTGCCAAATGTGCATAAGGATCCGCATGAAGTGCACATGTGACCACAACGTATAGAAGGCTCCCCCTCAACTAATGGGCTCGTGGAATGGATGAGGGTCTGCGTCAAAGCATTAATGGTCCCTAGAGTGCTGGCCTCTACATGTTCCTTCACAACTGAAGGAATAATCACATGCTCGCGTTGTGGATGGACCACGGCTGCCCTAACTACATTAGGGTCACGACGTGCTCCTGGCCTCTCAAATGATGACCCCCCACCTCTACCCTGGGAGTCTAACATATCAAAATAATTGGGGATCTCCCCAAGGACAAACTCACAATATAATTTCTTCAAAAAATATATGGGGACCTCGTGATTGTTGCAAGGAGGGGCATCAAAAACCATCCACCATCTATCCCAAAAATTATTTCTAATAGCATCATGTATGCACCAATGGATGGGGAATTGTTAGTACCCTCTCTAATAGTATTTTTCTCACCGGGTTTTCTAAATAATGCACATATACTACCTTTTGGTATTTCCTTTTTTCTAACATCTTCATATGACAATTTATTTGCATAAAATCTTTTTTGTTCATCCCTCTTAGCCCACCAAATATCTAACTGACCACTAACTGAGGCTATTTGAGTGTTAATGGATTCGAAGGATGATGCCAATTGAGCCCTCATTGGATTGGTTTGTCCGGATTCTTTCAACCGAGCAATGATTCCTTCTAATTCAGTTTTGCCTCTCTCTATTTCATTTCTTATATTTTCTTGTGTGCCTGGTGGAGGTCTTGCAATTGGTTCGAGTTGTGGAATTTGTTCTTCTTCTTGAGGAGGGTTTTGGTTTTGGGGTTCTTGAGGGTTTTGATGTTCTTGTGGATTTTTTGGTTGATTATGAACATTTCCTGATAAAAAATTAATTGAAATTCAAATAAATAAACAGATCTAAATGAAATTTGTAAAAACCCTACAAAAGAATATAAAAAAATTACAAAACAATATGAAAAATATATCAAATAATGCAAAGTTAGGTTTATATCACTTACGGCATCGTCGTGGTAGTGCTTGTGGTCTTGGATTTCATTGACGAGGAGGCATTTTCGCAAATGGTGGTGCAAATGTTGAGTCTTCAACTCGCGTACGCGCTGCTTGCTGTAGGAGTAGAAAAAAATGCTGATGAAAATGATGGGCTATGGGTTTGCAGCCCATCATATATACTTTTTATTTTTTTAAAGCGCGTACGCGCTTTTTAAAATAGAAAAAAAAAATTCTTTGTCACCTTTTTGGCACCACAACTCGGTGCATATGCCCTGATATTAGATTAATTACCATTATTTTAAAAAAATGTCTTCCTAGACAATTTCAACAATTTATTACTAATGTTCATTCTCAACTTGCTATTCTTACTTTGTCCACTCAATTAACGTATAGTATTTTTCAAAATTTGTTGCGGCAAGAGGAAGCTAAGTTATTGCAATTTGGTACTCTTAGATCTAATGAACATGCCTTTGTGTCTAAAAGTCAAAATTAGAATTTCAAATCTTCTAATAATGATTCTCCCAATACTCATAATAATAATAATCACAATAATCATAATTTTAATAATCTAAACACACATCGTGATAATACTCATCCTAATCAATCTAATAAAAAACTCCACTATACTTACTGTGGGAAAGATGGTAATATAACTAATAATTATTTTTAAAAATAAAAAGATAAGCAACCTATCAATAACAATAATCAAAACTCTCATCCATCTCGTCATACTTTTACTGTTAGTTACAATGTTCCTAAAAATTTAGAATGGATTATTGATACTAGTGCATCTCAACATGTTACTTTTCATAAAGAAGTATTTGATTCTTTAGAACTCGATCCTTCTAATATTTCAATTCAATTAGCTGATAATCATAGTTGCAAAGTTGAAAGATTTGGTAATGTTAGTATTCCAAATTGAAAATTACATGATGTCCTTTATGTTCCTGAGTTGAAATACAATCTTTTTTCTGTTGTGAAATTATGTCAAAATTACAAAGTTGAGTTTCATAAGGACATGTGCTTTATTATTGATCCTAACACTAATGAAGTTGTTGCTAATGCTAAGTTAGGCCATGATAACTTATTTAAATTTTCTAGGTTCACCTCTTCCAGACACTCTTTGCACAAAGATATTGCTTTTAATATGGAGCATGAAATGCTTGCTCATTTGAAAAATGAGCATATCTCATCTAATGCAGTTGAAAATTTACCTCTTATTGCTTCATCTAGGATTGCATATACAAGGTGCATGAGTGAAAACATGCAAAATACCAAAGGTTATCAAGCACATATAGCACAAAATGTTTGTCTTGTAGGAAATGGTGTGCATGATTCTTCTAATGCTCAAAATGAACAATTTAGTGGAAGTAGAATTGTGTTAGTGGAGGAACAACCTCCTTCTCTAAACCCTACTCCTCATATATCTACATTTATTTCTCCTATTCTTTCTTACAGTGGTAATGATAATGATGCATTTATAGATCATGGTAATAATGCTAATATTGATAATGGTAATAATGCTAATGTTGATACAAATGGTACATTCATACATCATGACTCTTCCTCTAGTGATAAATTTGTTAAGAAAAAAAAAAATAGTTTCAAAAAGTACTTAGTAAAAGAGATCAATTTCTAGAATGGCTAGACTTTAACCTAGGAGGATTAATTACTGCAAATATGGTTTGATTTTAATGATCCTCATTTATCATCTTTGGCATTTCTCCTTAGTATGTTGCCTAGAAATTATGTTCTATATATGATCTTAATTGTTTTTATATGATTTCATACCATGATATTTTAGGTATATTTATTCATGTATATATATGAGGGCCCACATATATATCCCGATAAATATACAAATTTTTTTGTATTTTGTGACTTGACAATTATGAGTGCATTTTTATATATTTCACATATGCAATTTTTTTTCCCTTGGATTTATGAGCTATTATAAACTATTGTCTTCAACATTTATCTTGTTCTATTGATTGGCACATAAGTGCAGTTTATGCTTTTCTAGCATCATTCTATTGCGATATTGGCACTTTATAGTTTATACCATTTATTCTTGGAGTTTCCCTCCAATTTTAGTTAATTTGACCCATCTTGAAGGCATTTTACTCTTATTTGAAGGAAATCTATTGTTAATACTCATACTTCTCCCCTTTGATATCTTTGAAAACATGACATATAATGTTATGTACACTTCATTGCTTAAATCATGAGTCATGGAAGTTATGGATTGATCACCCATTAACTTATAGGAAAATGATTTATTAGTAGACTGTCTATATCCACGTGATTGAAGCATTGTTGATGTTGGATTCATTAGCTAACCTTTTCTATGGTCCTTTCTTGAAAGTTTTGATAACATATTTGTTCTTTGCAGGATATGATTTATCTTGATTTCTTTGCGGTACCAAGTTACACTTATATTTACTCTATGAGACTTTACTTATACACAAAAAGTTTCTAACTTGAATATAAGATGAAATTATCCTTGTGGATAGTTGTCTTTTTTCTTGTTTCTATGTTTTAGGTAATCCATCAAGGCACATACAATACATCATTATTTGTTGTACAGATCCTATGCCACATGAATCCACTTGAAGATGTAACACAATTGAAGGACTATCCACTTCTCTTGGCTCTCCAATGATGTACCTACAATAATAAGAGACCTCTTGCACAATGAAGATATTTCAAAAAAATCAAGTTGTAATGTTGTAAATTGGGTTTGACACCCTTTGATAAAATCTCCCCAAGTAAAGATTAAAGGGGGATGTTAGAAGTAGTAATCTTTCCTTGGTTGTATTTATTTATTAAATGGGATTGAAGCATTTTTGATGTTGGATTCATTAGCTAACCTTTTCTATGGTTCTTTCTTGAAAGTTTTGATAGCATATTTGTTCTTTGCAGGATATGATTTATCTTGATTTCTTTGCAGTACCAAGTTACACTTATATTTACTCTATGAGAGTTTACTTATACACAAAAAGTTTCTAACTTGAATATAAGATGAAATTATCCTTGTGGATAGTTGTCTTTTTTCTTGTTTCTATGTTTTAGGTAATCCATCAAGGCACATACAAGACATCATTATTTGTTGTACAGATCTTATGCCACATGAATCCACTTGAAGATGTAACACAATTGAAGGACTATCCACTTCTCTTGGCTCTCCAATGATGTACCCACAATAATAAGAGACCTCTTGCACAATGAAGATATTTCAAAAAAATCAAGTTGTAATGTTGTAAATTGGGTTTGACACCCTTTGATAAAATCTCCCCAAGTAAAGATTAAAGGGGGATGTTAGAAGTAGTAATCTTTCCTTGGTTGTATTTATTTATTAAATGGGATAAACCAAGGTATCCCTTATGTATTTTATCCTTTAGTACACATGTGAAGGACATATTATTTTCTTGTCCTCTAGTCCACATGTGAGGATAACTCTTTTTTGTAATTCCTTTATTAAGGAAAGTAGTTTATTCCTCCTTAAGAGGATATTGATACTTTGCACACACTTATTATGAATGGTGGAATTCATAGAAATGGGAGTTACACATGCAACTCCTTTCTCATCTCTATAAAAGAGATTCCTCTCTCATTCTTCTACAACTACTTCTTCTACACATCTTCTTGATGTTATTGTAATGAGCTAATTTGCTCCACAATACTTCTTCCTCCTCTCTCTTTCTTTAGGCTTCTTTGCCACATTCTTAATATTACACAAGGAGTTTTCTTTGCTTTCCCCTTTAAAAATCTCTTGTCTCCATTCTTGTTGATCCATTGGGAAACTCATTTTATTTATGGTAATATTCTTCACATTAAGCTCTCTTGGATTGTTTTATTAGTTTTTATTTTGCTCGATTTCTTACAACTTCACCCAATGGGTTAGGTGATCACCCCTCATCAAACTAGACAATCAAAAGGTACGTGGGAATGATATTTAAAAGGCTATATCATACATCAATTCCAAAAGAAGCTAGTACTGAAAAGACTACATTGGCATGAATAAAGATGCAAGATGTTGATAGCAATTTAAGATAAATCTTTAATTTTTTCATATTGTTGCCAAACATGAAATATTTTTTATGTGTGCCAAGTGGAATGCTAGAAGATGTTCAGCTTACACACTAGCTAGTTGATATCAACCTCGTAGTGGTTGTTGAGTGGTTGAAATGTTAATGGATGCCGGGTGAGCATGAAATTGGTTGATGTTGAGCTTACAACCATGAAAGTACTCAACATTAATTATAGGATTTTCAAAGGGTATTTGATCAATTTAAGCTCATTTTTCATCATTTCAAATTTGAGAAAGAGTGAGCAGAGCAGAAGGCGATTAGGAAATCCATTCCAAGCAGTTGGGTATGTGCAGTATCATGGTGTACCAAACTATGGCCTTAAGTGGCAGTGAAAAATCAAAAAATCAGGGTTATGTCAACTTGATACATAATTTTAAAGTGGTTATGGAATTTATATCAAAAAGTTGTAAGAAATAATTTGTAGGAAATTGAATGTAGTTTCTAAACTACTAGGCCTTATCAGGAGAGAAAAAATTGATTGGTCCAAAGTTTGAATTTTAATGCAATATTACAAAAATTTCAGGGCAAAAATAAAAAGTAGGTGTATGTCTGACCACCTTAATCAAAATCAAATGATAATATTTTTTTAATATAATTATAGATATGAAAAGTAGACTCATGCCCGGATGTGACCCATATTTTTTGATATTTTTATTCCAAATAAATAATTAAATATGCATTTTCTACCAAAACTTTTTCGAAAAAAAAAGGTCCCGTGTCTAACCACCTTAACTAATAGAAAATTTTATCAATTTTTTTTTCTTATGCTAGGCGAAGCATAGAATGTGACGCAACTTTTAGATTTAAAAAATGTTATACCATTTGAAAATTATAGCTATTTTTCAATCAGTATGTCAATCAGTACTTTACAATAATCTTCATTGATAATTAACTAATAAATAATTATTGATCTCAGAATTTGACAAAAATTATATTGATGGAATCTCGAGAGCGATATTAAAAAACCATTTTCATTTCATTCAATTTCAATGAAAATAATATTGTCAGACGTCTATACGAAGTCTGAGTATCACTAAAACCCTCTTCAAACACGTCTTTTGGGTTGACCAGGTAGGCTTGGTAAATACCAAGCTTATTCGAATATTAGATTTGAAATCGAATATCGGATTTGAAATCAGATATCGGATATCGGATATCCGATATGGCTAGGTGAATTTTGGTGGGAAATTTGAAATCTCAACCCATTTTGGAGGGAAAACTGGATTTAAGACTTATAGCTTATGATTTATAAATTATTTTTGTTATATTACTATGTAAATATATATATATATATATATATATATATATAATAACATAATATAAAGATATAATATTTAATATATTAATATATAACAATATATTATGTTATTCTCATTATAATCTATAAATATAATTTATATTATTATTATTTTTACTAAATATATTAACGTAATATAGATATATATAAGTATGTTATTAATTTATATATAATAACGTAATATTTTTATTAAATATAATAACCTTATATATATGTTATTAATATATATAATAACATAATATATATATAAGTATATTATTAATATATATAATAACGTAATATTTTTATTAAATGTAATAAAGTAATATATATATATATGTTATTAATATATAATAACGTAATATATATTATAACATAATATTTTATAGGTTATGATTTATAAATTATTTTTGTTATATTATTATGTAAATATGTATTATAATATATTATATATATATAAAATAACGTAATGTAAAGATATAACATATAATATATTAATATATATTATGTTATTCTCATTATAATATATAAATATAATTTATATTATTATTTTTACTAAATATAATAACATAATATATATATATATAAGTATGTTATTAATATATATAATAACATAATATTTTTATTAAATTTAATAACCATATATATATATATATACATGTTATTAATATATATTATTATATTAATATGTATGTTATTAATATATATGTATATTATTAATATATATGAGTCAAAGGGGGTCATAGGTCCCTTTGACCCATTACATAACAACATATGTCCCTAGGGGTTCTAGGACCCCTAGAGACATATTAAAATCGTTCTTATGGATCGAAGGAGGTCATAGGTTGACTTATGACCCCCTTCGATGCATTACATGACGACATAGGTCCCTAGGGGTCTTAGGACCCCTAAGGACATATTAGAATTGTTCTTATGGGTCAAAGGGGGTCATAGGTCAACCTATGACCCCATTCAACCCATTAAATGATGACATATGTCCCTAGGGGTCTAGGACCCATAGGGACATATTAGAATCGTTCTTATGGGTCAAAGGGGGTCATAGGTTGACCTATGACCCCCTTTGACCCATTACATGACGACATATGTCCTTAGGGGTCCTAGCACCCCTAGGGACATATTAGAATCATTCATATGGGTTGAAGGGGCTCATAGGTTGACTTATGATCCCCTTCGACCCATTACATAATGACATATGTCCCTAGAGGTCCTAGGACCCCTAGGGACATATTAGAATCATTCTTATGGGTCGAAGGGGGTCATAAGTTGACCTATGACAACCTATGATCCCCTTTAACACATTACATAATGACATATGTCCCTAGGGGTCTTGGGTCCCCTAGGGACATATTAGAATCGTTCATATGAGTCAAAGGGGGTTATAGGTTGACCTATGACACACTTCGACCTATTACATGAAAACATTTGTCCCTAGGGGTCCTAGGACCCCTACTGACATATTAGAATCATTCATATGGGTCAAAGGGGGTCATAGGGTGACCTATGACCCTCTTTGACCCATTAAATGACGACATATGTCCCTAGGGGTCCTAAGACCCGTAGAAACATATTAGAATTGTTCATATAGATCAAAGGAGATCATAGGTTGACCTATGAACCCCTTCGACCCATTAAATGATGACATATGTCCCAAGGGGTCTTAGGACCGCTAGGGACATATTAGAATTATTCATATGAATCAAAGAGAATGATCATGTATATGTCCCTAGGGGTCCTAGGACACCCAAGGACATATTAGAATTGTTCATATGGGTCAAAGGGGGTCATAGGTTGACCCATGACCCCCTTTGACCCATTACATGATGACATATGTCCTCAAGACCCCTAGGAACATATGAGAATCATTCTTATAGGTCAAAGGGGGTCATAGGTTGACCTATGACCCCCTTCGACACATTACATGACGACATATGTCCCTAGGCGTCCTAGGTCCCCTAGGGACATATTAGAATTGTTCATATGGATCGAAGGGGGTCATAGGTTGACCTATGATCCCCTTCGACCCATTAAAAGATGACATGTCTCCCTAAGGGTCCTAGGAACACTAGGGACATATTAGAATTTTTCATATGAGTCAAAGGGGGTCCTAAGTTGACCTATGACCCGCTTTGACCCATTACATGATGACATATGTCCCTACTACCCCTAGGGACATATGAGAATTGTTCTTATGGGTCAAAGGGGATCATAGGTTGACCCATGACCCCCTTCAATGCATTACATGATGACATATGTCCCTAGGGGTCATGGGACCCCTAGGGAAATATTAGAACCATTCTTATGGGTCAAAGGTGGTCATAAGTGACCCATGACACCCTTCAACCCATTACATGACTACATATGTCTCTAGGGGTCTTAGGACCCCTAGGGACGTATTAAAATCATTATTATGGGTCAAAAGGGGTCATAGGTCAACCTATGACCCCCTTTGACCCATTACATGATGACATATGTTCCTACGGATCATAGGACACCTAGAGACATATTAGAATTATCCATATGGGTCAAAGGGGGTCATAGGTCTTTGACCCATTACATATGACATATGTCTCTAGGGGTCCTAGTAGCCCTAGGGACATATTAGAATGCTTCTTATGGGTCAAAGGGGGTCATAGGTTGACCTATGATCTCCTTCAACAAATTACATAATGACATATATCCAAAGGGGTCCTAGGAACCCTAAGGACATATTAGAATCGTTCTTATGGGTCAAAGGGAGTCATAGGTTGACCTATGACCCCCTTTGACTCTTTACATGACGACATATGTCCCTAGGGGTCTTAAGACATATTAGAATCGTTCTTATGGTTCAAAGGGGGTCATAGGGTGACTTATGACACCTTTCAACCCATTACATGACAACATATGTCCCTAGGGGTCCTACGACCCCTAGAGACATATTAGAATCATTCTTATGGGTCAAATGGGGTCATAGGTCAACCTATGACCCCTTTTGACACATTACATGATGACATATGTCCCTATGGGTCATACGACACCTAAGGACATATTAGAATTGTTCATATGGGTAAAAGGGGGTCATAGGTTGACCTATGACCCCATTCGACCCATTAAATGATGACATATGTTACTAGAGCTTTTAGGACCCCTAGAGATATATTAGAATTGTTCATTTGGGTCAAATGAGGTCATAAGTTGACCTATGACCCCCTTTGACCCATTAAATGATGATATATGTCCTTAGGGGTCCTAGGACATATTAAAATTGTTCATATGGGTCAAAGGGGGTCATAGGTTGACCTATGACCCCGTTTGACCCACCTAGGACCCCTAAGGACATATGAGAATCGTTCTTATGGGTCAAAGAGTGTCATAGGTTGATCTACGACTCCCTTCGACACATTACATGACGACATATGTCCTTATGGGTCCTAGGACCCCTAGGGACATATTAGAATCATTCATATGGATTGAAGGGAGTCATAGATTGATCTATGATCCCCTTCGACCCCTTAAATGACAACATTTGTCCCTAGGGGTCCTACAACCCCTAGGGACATATGACAATCATTCTTATGGGACAAAAGGGTACATAGGTTGACCTATGACCCCCTTCGATGCATTACATGATGACATATGTCCTTAGGGGTCCTGGGACTCTTAGGAAAATATTAAAATCATTCTTATGGGTCAAACGTGGTCATAGGTTGACCTATGACTCCATTTTGAACTATTACATAATGACATATGTCCCTAAGGGTCCTCAAAATCCTAGCGACATATTAGAATCATTTTTATAGGTCTAAGGGGGTCATAGGTTGACCTATGACCCCCTTTGACCCATTACATGATGACATATGTCCCTAAGAGTCATACGACCCCTTAGGGACATATTAGAATGCTTCTTATGGGTCAAAGGGGGTGACTGGTTGACCTATGACCCCCTTCGACACATTACATGATGACATATGTCCAAAGGGGTCCTAGGACCCCTAGAGACATATTAGAATCATTCTTATGGGTCAAAGGGGGTCATAGGTTGGCCTATGACACTCTTCAACCCATTACATGAAGACATTTGTCCTTAAGGGTCCTACGACCCCTAGGACATATTAGAATCATTCATTTGGGTCAAAGGGGGTCATAGGGTGACCTAGGACCCCCTTCGACCCATTAAACAATAACATATGTCCCTAAGGGTCCTAAGACTCGTAGGGACATATTAGAATTGTTCATATAGATCAAAGGAGATCATAGGTTGACCTATAAACTTCTTTGACCCATTAAATGACAACATATGACCCTAGGGGTCTTAGGACCCCTAGGGACATATTAGAATTGTTCATATGGATCAAAGAGGGTCATAGGTTGACCTATGGCCCTCTTTGACCTATTTAATGATGACATATGTCCTTAGGGGTCCTAGGACGCCCAGAGACATTAGAATTATTCATATAGGTCAAAGGGGGTCATAGGTTGACCAATGACTCCCTTTGACCCATTACATGATGACATATGTCCTGAGGACCCCTAGGAACATATGAGAATCATTTTTATGGGTCAAAGGGGGTCATAGGTTTACCTATGACCCCCTTCGACACATTACATGATGACATATGTCCCTAGGGGTCCTAGGTCCCCTAAGGACATATTAGAATTGTTCATATGAATCGAAGGGGGTCATAGGTTGACCTATGATCCCCTTCGACCTATTAAAAGATGACATATGTCCCTAGGAGTCTTAGGACCGCTACGGACATATTAGAATTGTCCATATGGGTAAAAGGGGGTCATAGGTTGACCTATGACCCCCTTTGACCCATTACATGATGACATATGTCCCTACGACCCCTAGAGACATATGAGAATTGTTCTCATGGGTCAAAGGGGATCATAGGTTGACCCATGACCCCTTTTAATGCATTACATGATGACATATATCCCTAGGGGTCCTAAGACCCCTAAAGAAATATTAGAATCATTTTTATGGGCCAAAGGTGGTCATAGGGTGACCCATGACACCCTTCAACCCATTACATGATGACATATGTCCCTAGGGGTCTTAGGACCCCGAGGGATGTTTTAGAATCATTCTTATGGGTCAAAAAGGATCATAAGTCAACTTATGACCCCCTTTGACCCATTAAATAATGACATATGTCCCTACAAGTCATAGAACACCTAGAGACATATTAGAATTATTCATATGGGTCAAAGGGGGTCATAGGTTGACTTATGACCCCCTTTGACCCATTAGATGATGACATATATCTCTAGGGGTCCTAGGACCCCTAGGGACATATTAGAATGCTTCTTATGTATCAAAGGGGGTCATAGGTTGACCTATGACCCCCTTCGCCAAATTATATAATGACATATATCCAAAGGGGTCTTAGGAACCCTAGGGACATATTAGAATCGTTCTTATGGGTCAAAAAGAGTCATAGGTTGATCTGTGACCCCCTTTGACCCTTTACATGATGACATATGTCCCTAGGGGTCTTAGGACCCCTAGGGACATATTAGAATCATTCTTATGAGTCAAATGGGGTCATAGGGTGACCTATGACACCCTTCAACCCATTACATGACAACATGTCCTTAGGGGTCTTAAGACCCCTAGGGATATATTAGAATCATTCTTATGGGTCAAATGGGGTCATAGGTTAATCTATGACCCCTTTTGACACATTACATGATGACATATGTCGCTACGGGTCATAGGACATCTAAAGACATATTAGAATTGTTCATATAGGTAAAAGGGGGTCATAAGTCAAACTATGACCCCATTTGACCCATATAAAAAATTCTAATATGTCCCTAGGGGTCCTAAGACACCTAGGGACATATTTCATCATGTAATATGTTGAATGGGGTCATAGGGGTCATAGTTCAACCTATGACCCCCTTGAACCCATTAGAATGATTCAAATATGTCTTTAGGGGTCTTAGGACCCCTAGGGACATATGTCATCATTTAAAGGGTCAAAGGGGGTCATAGCACAAACTATGACCCTTTTGACCTATAAGAATGATTCTAATATGTCTCTAGGGGTCTTGGGACCGCTAGGTACATATGTCATCATTTAATGGGTTGAAGGGGGTCATAGGTCAACCTATGACAACCTTTGACCCATATGAAGCATTTTAATATGTCCCTAAGGTTCTTAGGACTCATAGGAACATATGTCATCATGTAATGTGTCGAAGTGGGTCATAAGTCAACCTATGACCCCCTTACACCCACAAGAACGATTCTAATATATCTCTAAGACATATGTCATCATGTAATGAGTCGAAGGGGGTCATAGGTCACCCTGTTAGCCCCTTTGACCCATAAGAACGATTCTATTATGTCCCTAGGGGTTCTAGGACCCCTAGGGACATATGTCATCATGTAATGTGTCCAAGGGGGTCATAGGTCAAGCTATGACCCCCTTTTAACTCATATGAGTGATTCTAATATGTCTCGAGGGATCTTAGAACCCCTAGGAATTTATGTCCCTAGGACCCCCTTTGGCCCATATATACGATTCTAATATGTCTCCAAGGATCCTAGGACCCCTAGGGACATATGTCATCATTGAATGGGTCAAATGAAGTCATAGGTCAATTTATGACCCCTTTTAACTCATATGAGTGATTCTAATATGTCCCGAGGGATCTTAGAACCCCTGTGAACATATGTCGTCATGTAATGGGTCAAAGATTCTAATATGTCCCTAAGGGTCCTAGGACCCCTAGAGATATATGTTGTCATTTAATGGGTTGAAGGGGGTCATAGGTTGACCTATGACTCCCTTTGACCCATATGAAGCATTCTAATATGTCCCTAGGGGTCCTAGGACCCCTAGGGACATATGTCATCATGTAATGGGTCAGAGGGGGTTATAGGTCAACCTATGACTCCCTTTGACCCATAAGAATGATGGTAATATGTCCCTAGGGGTCTTGGGACCCCTAGCTATATATGCCATCATTTAATAGGTCGAAGGGGGTCATAGGTCAACCTATGACACCCTTTGACCCATATGAAGCATTCTAATATGTCCCTAGGTGTCTTAGGACCCCTAGGGACAAATGTCATCATGTAATGTGTCGAAGTGGGTCATAAGTCAACCTATGACCTCTTTTGATCGATAAGAATGATTCTAATATTTTTCTATAGGTCTTAGGACCCCTAGGGACATATGTCATCATGTAATTGGTCGAAGGGGGTCATAGGTCAACCTATGACCCCCTTAGACTCATATGAATGAATCTAAAATGTTCTTAGGGGTCCTAGGACCCCTATGAGAATATGTCATTATGTAATATGTCAAAGGGTGTCATAGGTTAATATATGACCCCCTTTGAGTCATAAGAATGATTCTAATATGTCTGTAGGGGTCTTATGTCATCATTTAATAGGTTGAAGGAGGTCATATATCAACCTATGACCCCCTTTGACCCATATGAAGCAGTCTAATATGTCCCTAGGGGTCCTAGGACCCCTATGGACATATGTCATTATGTAATGTGTCAAAGGGGGTGATAGGTCACCCTATGACCCCTTTTGACCTATTTAAAGAATTCTAATATGTCCCTTGGGGTCTTAGGACTCCTAGGGACATATGTCGTCATGTAATGGATCGAAAGGGATCATAGGTCAACCTATGACCCCCTTTGACCCATAAGAATGATTCTAATATGTCCCTATGGGTCCTAGGACTCTTAGGGATATATGTCATCATTTAATGGGTCAAAGGGACTTATGACCCCCTTTGACCCATAAGAACGATTCTAATATGTCTCCAGGGGTCCTAGGACACCTATGAACATATGTCATCATTTAATGGGTCAAATGGGGTCATACGTCACCCTATAACCCCCTTTGACCTGTAAGAATGATTCTAATATGTTCCTAGGGGTCCTAGGACCCCTAGGGACATATATCATCATGTAATAGGTCGAAGGGGGTCATAGGTCAACCTATGACCCCCTTTGACCCATAAGAATGATTCTAATATGTCCCTAGGGGTCCTAGCACCCCTAGGGATATATATCATCATTTAATGAGTCAAAGAGGGTCATAGGTCAACCTATGACATCCTTTGACCCATATGAAGCATTTTAATATGTCTCTAGGTGTCCTAGGAGACCTAGGAATATATGTCATCATTTAATGGGTCAAAGAGGGTCATAGGTCAAGCTATGAACCCTTTTGACACATATGAAGCATTCTAATATGTTCGTAGGGGTCCTAGGATCCCTAAGGACATATGTCGTCATGTAATGGTTCGAATTATGATCCCCTTTTACCCATAAGAACAATTTTAATATGTCCCTAGGGTTCCTTGGACCCCTAGGGACATATCTTGTCATTTAATGGGTAAAAGGGGGTCATAGGTCATCATATGACCCCGTTTGACCCATATGAAGCATTCTAATATGTCCCTAAGGGTCCTAGGACCCCTAGGGACATATGTCATCATGTAATATGTCAAAGGTGGTCATAGGTCAACCTATGACTCCCTTTGACCCAAACGAATGATTCTAATATGTCCCTAGGGGTTCCTAAGACTCCTAAGAACATATGTTATCATTTAATAGGTTGAAGCGGATCATAGGTCAACCTATGAGCCTCTTTGATCCATATAAACGATTCAAATATGTCCCTATGGTTCCTAGGACCCCTAGGGACATATGTCATCATATAATGCGTCGAAGGAGGTCATAGGTCAACCTATGACCCTCTTAGACCCATATGAAAGATTCTAATATGTCCCTAGGGGTCCTAGGACCCCTAGGGACATATGTCATCATGTAATGGGTCATGAACAATTTTAAGACATTCCCTAGGAAAATATGTTATTATGTAATTGGTCAAAGGGGGTCATAGGTCAACCTATGACCCCCCTTGACTTATAAGAATGATTCTAATATGTTCCTAGGGCTCCTAGGACCCGTTGGGACATATGTCATCATTTAATTGGTCAAAGGGGGTCATAGGTGAACCTCTGACCCCCTTTGACCCATATGAACGAATCTAATATGTTCCTAGGGGTCCCAGGACCCCTAGATACATATGTCATCATGTAATATGTCAAAGTGGGTCAGAGGTTAACCTGTGACCCCTTTTGAGCCATAAAAATGATTCTAATATGTCCCTAGGGGTCCTAGGACCCTTAGGGAGATATGTCGCCATTTGATGGGTTGAAGGGGGTCATATGTCAACCTATAACCCGCTTTGACCCATATGAAGCATTCTAATATGTCCCTAGGTGTCCTAGGACCCCTATGGACATATGTCGTCAAGTAATGGGTCGAAGGGGGTCATAGGGTATGCCCCCTTTGACCGATTAGAAGGATTCTAATATGGCCCTAGGGGTCTTAGGACCCCTAGGGACATATTTCGTCATGTAATGGGTCGAAGGGGGTTATAGGTCAACCTATGACCCCCTTTGACCCATAAGAACGATTCTAATATGTCCTTAGAGGTCCTAACACCCCTAGGGACAAATGTCGTCATTTAATGGGTTGAAGGGGGTCATAGGTCAACCTATGACCCCCCTTGATCCATAAGAATAATTTTAATATATCCATAGGGGTCTTAGGACTAGTAGGGACATATGTCATCATTTAATGGGTCAAATGGGGTCATTGGTAAACCTATGACCCCCTTTGACCCATATGAATGATTATGATATGTCCCAAGGGATCCTAGGACCCTTGCGGACATATGTCATCATGTAATGGGTCAAACGGGGTCATAGGTCAATCTACAATGCCTTTTAACCCATATGAATAATTCTAATATGTCCCTAGGGATCTTAGGACCCCTAGGGGCATATATCATCATGTAATGGGTCAAAGATTCTAATATGTCTCTAGAGGTCCTAGGACCCCTATGGATATATGTTGTCATTTAATGGTTCGAAGGGGGTGATAGGTCAACCTATGACCCCCTTTGACCCATATGAAACATTCTAATATGTCCCTAGGGTTCCTAGGACCCCTAGGGACATATGTCATCATCTAATGGGTCAGAGGGGGTTATAGGTCAACCTATGTCCCCCTTTGACCCATCAGAATGATTGTAATATGTCCCTAGGGTTCCTAGGACCACTAGCTATATATGTCATCATTTAATGGGTCAAAGGGGGTGATAGGTCAACCTATGACACCGTTTGACACATATGAAACATTCTAATATGTCCCTAAGTGTCCTAGGACCCCTAGAGACATATGTCGTCAAGTAATGTGTCGAAGAGGGTCATAAGTCAACCTATGACCCCCTTTGACCCATAATAATGATTCTAATATGTCCCTAGGGGTCCTAGGACCCTTAGGGACATATGTCATCATCTAATGGGTCAAAGGGGGTCATAGGTCATCCTATGAGCCCCTTTGACCGATAAGAATGATTCTAATATATCCCTAGGGGTCCTAGGACCCTTAGAGACATATGTCATCATTTAATGGGTCAAAGGGGGTCATAGGTCAACCTATGACCCCCTTTGACCCATATGAAGCATTCTAATATGTCCTTAGGTGTCTTAGAACCCCTAGGGAAATATGTCATCATGTAATGTGTCGAAGGGAGTCATAGTTCACCCTATGACCCCCTTCAAACCATATGAAAGATTCTAATATGTCCCTTGGGGTCTTAGGACCCTTAGGGACATATGTCATCATGGAATGTGTCGAAGGGGGTCATATGTCACCCTATGATCCCCTTCGACCCATATGAATGATTCTAATATGTCCCTAGGGGTCTTAGGACCCCTAAGGACATATGTCATCGTGGAATGTGTCGAAAGTTGTCATTGGTCACCCTATGACCCCCTTCGACCCACATGAAGATTCTAATATTTTCCTAAGTGTCCTAGGATTCTAATATGTTCCTAGGGGTCCCAGGACCCCTAGATACATATGTCATCATGTAATATGTCAAAGTGGGTCAGAGGTTAACCTGTGACCCCTTTTGAGCCATAAAAATGATTCTAATATGTCCCTAGGGGTCCTAGGACCCTTAGGGAGATATGTCGCCATTTGATGGGTTGAAGGGGGTCATATGTCAACCTATAACCCGCTTTGACCCATATGAAGCATTCTAATATGTCCCTAGGTGTCCTAGGACCCCTATGGACATATGTCGTCAAGTAATGGGTCGAAGGGGGTCATAGGGTATGCCCCCTTTGACCGATTAGAAGGATTCTAATATGGCCCTAGGGGTCTTAGGACCCCTAGGGACATATTTCGTCATGTAATGGGTCGAAGGGGGTTATAGGTCAACCTATGACCCCCTTTGACCCATAAGAACGATTCTAATATGTCCTTAGAGGTCCTAACACCCCTAGGGACAAATGTCGTCATTTAATGGGTTGAAGGGGGTCATAGGTCAACCTATGACCCCCCTTGATCCATAAGAATAATTTTAATATATCCATAGGGGTCTTAGGACTAGTAGGGACATATGTCATCATTTAATGGGTCAAATGGGGTCATTGGTAAACCTATGACCCCCTTTGACCCATATGAATGATTATGATATGTCCCAAGGGATCCTAGGACCCTTGCGGACATATGTCATCATGTAATGGGTCAAACGGGGTCATAGGTCAATCTACAATGCCTTTTAACCCATATGAATAATTCTAATATGTCCCTAGGGATCTTAGGACCCCTAGGGGCATATATCATCATGTAATGGGTCAAAGATTCTAATATGTCTCTAGAGGTCCTAGGACCCCTATGGATATATGTTGTCATTTAATGGTTCGAAGGGGGTGATAGGTCAACCTATGACCCCCTTTGACCCATATGAAACATTCTAATATGTCCCTAGGGTTCCTAGGACCCCTAGGGACATATGTCATCATCTAATGGGTCAAAGGGGGTTATAGGTCAACCTATGTCCCCCTTTGACCCATCAGAATGATTGTAATATGTCCCTAGGGTTCCTAGGACCCCTAGCTATATATGTCATCATTTAATGGGTCAAAGGGGGTGATAGGTCAACCTATGACACCGTTTGACACATATGAAACATTCTAATATGTCCCTAAGTGTCCTAGGACCCCTAGAGACATATGTCATCAAGTAATGTGTCGAAGAGGGTCATAAGTCAACCTATGACCCCCTTTGACCCATAATAATGATTCTAATATGTCCCTAGGGGTCCTAGGACCCTTAGGGACATATGTCATCATCTAATGGGTCAAAGGGGGTCATAGGTCATCCTGTGAGCCCCTTTGACCGATAAGAATGATTCTAATATATCCCTAGGGGTCCTAGGACCCTTAGAGACATATGTCATCATTTAATGGGTCAAAGGGGGTCATAGGTCAACCTATGACCCCCTTTGACCCATATGAAGCATTCTAATATGTCCTTAGGTGTCTTAGAACCCCTAGGGACATATGTCATCATGTAATGTGTCGAAGGGAGTCATAGTTCACCCTATGACCCCCTTCAAACCATATGAAAGATTCTAATATGTCCCTTGGGGTCTTAGGACCCTTAGGGACATATGTCATCATGGAATGTGTCGAAGGGGGTCATATGTCACCCTATGATCCCCTTCGACCCATATGAATGATTCTAATATGTCCCTAGGGGTCTTAGGACCCCTAAGGACATATGTCATCGTGGAATGTGTCGAAAGTTGTCATTGGTCACCCTATGACCCCCTTCGACCCACATGAAGATTCTAATATTTTCCTAAGTGTCCTAGGACCCCTAGGGACAAATGTTGTCTTGTAATATGTCGAAAGGGTTCAGAGCTCATCTTGTGACCTCCTTCGACCCATATAAACTATTCTAATATGTCCCTAAGTGTCCTAGGATCCCTTAGGGACATATGTCATCATGGAATGTGTCGAAAGGGGTCATAAGTCATCCTGTGAGCCCTTTTGACCCATATAAATGACTCCACTAGAAATAATATACTAAAAATTATAATAATATAGTATAACAATCATATACATATATATAATTTATAGATTATAATAATAATAACATAATATATTATATATTATAATTTACATATGATAATAATAATAATATATATTATATTTGTACATAATAATAATAACAATAACATAATATAGTAGTATATATATTAATAGATTATATATTATATCTTTACATTACGTTATATATATATATATATATAATATAATATAATATTATATTATTTTATATATAATAGTTATGTTATTATATTATATATTTATAGGTTATATATTATATCTTTACACATTTCATAACTCAAATTATTTATATCACTTATAAATTTATTTTTCCCTCTAATTTTTGTGCTTTTTCCCTCCAATTTTTATGCCGCCGATATCGGATATTGAATCTCATATCGAATATCCGATATGAGATCCGATATCCAATATCCAATCTCATATCGGATATCCAATCTCAAATCGGATATCCGATAAGGCTTGGGCCTTACTTTCCAGGTTTGGTACCTAGGTAGGTGAAAAAAAGTCAGAGCAGATTTTGAAGCGCTTTTAGACGTGTTCAAACTCTATTTTTTTCACATTGCCACTTTTTGGCACACCATGATCCTGCACATACCCAGTTGTAGAATATTTTAGCAACAATTCTATGCCATTTTGACAAATTTGTATTTATCAAGAGCCGAGCTACATAGTTTAATTTTTGTAAACCCTAGTTTCACATTATGGTATCCAGTTCGAAGAATGTAGAGGGAAAAGAAGTTTTGAATGTTTAGTTAGTAAGTAATGAAGTCGAGAAACCCTTTTTAAAAGCTATTCCTCATATTGCAAACAAGCAAGACCCTTATGGTGCATTGTCAATGATTCCATCGAATGTGATAATGGTACGAGATGTAAGAAAATGCTATAACTATAAAATTGGTAGCAATGGTGACATGGAGATCAGGAAGGCATATAAAAAACTCTGTGACAATGGTTTTTTGAAGGAAGAGTTCAAAATCATTGAGAGAAAGGTATTAGCATGAGCCTTAGATTTTCTGAATGTATTCAAGATATAGTGGATTAGGATAGTGCTTAGTTGAATCCATGATGGTTCATTATGGCTGGACAATGGACCTATCAAAATTACTAAGAGAATAATCCATAGGGTTACTAGTTACCCAACCCTAGATCAACCTAAGACATTGAGAAGTGATTCTAAGGATGTGATTGAGAAGAATACTTGAGTTGTCTGGAACAAGAGAGGCATGACAATAGATACAATTACTAATCCTCTAATAGACTTTGTTGTAAGGGTAATATCACCCAAGTTCTATCAGTATAGTAGATTAAACAATGTGCCCTATATAGCTATGGATGTGAGACACAAAATTATAAAGAAAGATCATACATATGATCTAACAGAGCTACAATTGCAAGAATTGATAGAGAACCTTGGGGCAATTAGAAAAACTAAGAGTGCATAGTGCAAATTTGGTTCAATTTTGATTTATATATTGTTTTATGTATAAAACACATTCCCCTCATTTTGAAATGTGGGATGGAAAACCAACAGATCAGTAGCAATGCAGATTGGTGAGTATAGTGAGCAGCTTGGAGAGAATTTTGAATCTTTGATGACAAGTTATTTTGAAGACTTTAGGAAGTCAATGAAGGAAAGATTGAGAATACTAGTATCCCTAGTTGAGAAACACTATGATGATGCATGTTTTCTTGTGGATGCTGATTATACATTTGTACAAGTTGCTACACCAAGGGTGAGATGGTTGAAACCCTTAAGTTATGAAATCAATGTGGATGAAGCCTCTATAGCTATAACAACTTTACTGGAAAAATAGGTAGATAATGTCCAAAATTGCCATGGGATTGAAGACTACTTCAGCTTTGAAGAAAAAGGAGAAGATAGTGAAGAAGTTGAAAGTTAAGTTTAGAGAGGGTGCTAAGGAGGAAGAAGAAGAAGAAGAAACCCAAGCACAAGCACCTCTAGCTTTGACACAAGGTATGGGAGAAGACCAATAAGAGGAGGAGATTGAAGGTGCCGAGGGAGAAGAAGCTGAGGAAGCACTTACTCCCATTGAACTAAAGAAAAGGAAGGCCGAGGCACAACTTGTGAAAAAGGGCTAGTAAAATTGTCAAACCAAGTCAGCTTAAGCCCACTGCACCTACCACAAGAGCTAGCACACATGCAACTACACAAAAGGCCAAACAAAAGACAAAACAAATAGAACAAGGAGGTCAAGCATAGTAGAGACCAAGAAGAAAGAATGTGGCACAAGTTGAGTCTAATGAAGAGAAAATAGAATCAAATGACAACAACCAATTTAAGGTGGTGAGTCATAATCCTCTTTCAGATCTTGACAATTTATGTGAAAATGTTAGAAATAGTATAGAAGTATTAGGATTTGGTCATGTTGATTTTGATAAATTGGGTAGAGTAGAGAAAAATCAAGTGGCGGTGGCCATATATGCCACGATGGAAAAATTAAAGACAACTCCACTAGAGGTTGCCAACTAAATGCCTAAGAGTCTATATGATAGAGTTGAGAAAAAATGGCACTATTGTCTAGACTTGGAGAAAAAAATGAGAGAAACATCTCTAGCCTAAGTGATGCCTAAATTAACTAAGGCACAAATTGGTAAGGCCGTGAAGAAGTATGTAGTTAGGTTTGCACCTAAATGTAGAGCCTTCAATAGTTTGGAAAACAACATTGAAGATGTTGTCAAGAAGACCACTTAGATGTGTAAACTTACTTATGTTTTGACAACAGTAAATGAAGGAGAGGATGAGCTTATTGAAGTAAATGATAATGAAGAAGATGATGACAAAGGTAACACTATTGGAGGAGGAACAGAAATGCAAGTAGATGACAAGGCAATAGTTGAGCCTAAGCAGCCAAAAGAATAGAGTGTGCAAGACACACAATTATTGAGTGCTAGTCCTCCACATGTCACAAGTGAGATTACTGAGACAATAACTATCAAGGATGTTCCTAGTCTATTAGCTTAGAACATCAATCCCCTTATTAAAGAAGATCTTAGATAAGTCTACACTGCAAGCCAAACTTTGTGACAATCCTATTTTGGTTAGTGCAGATGAGCTATAGAAGTCAGTGAATAATGTTGCAAGGGAAAAGGTGAATCCACAAGAACCACCTTCTATCATCCCTTTAGTCACTAATGTACAACCTTTGATTCAAATGATAGAAGATGCATCCAGCAAGGTTGATACAATTGCCAAGATTGATATAATAGGGAAGGGCACAGTGGAAGCACAAGTTGCTACTATAGAAATAGGTCAGATAGACTTTTCTGCACCTACAAAATAAGGAGAAGGTGCAAGTCAGGTCATTATGGAAAAATAGGGCAAGCCTAAAGAGAGTGAGATGACACCACAATTGAAGGAGAAAACTACCATCTAAGCCCTAGTAACCATACTAGTATCTGGCACTCCATCAAGTCATATTCTTTAGAAGCTGAACACAGATGCTACTCCATTGCAGATTTCAGTGTTGAGCCCAAGTTCATCAAAGGCTGAAGAAATAATTCAATATGGAGATGTGAGCCTCGATGAAGACATTGTTCTACCAAAGTTTGATTATGATACCATGACAATAGAACAAATGGGCATATTACAGTAGGCCCTAGCAAGGAAAACACATTAGGAAATGCTTAGAAGGGAGCATAGGCAAAAGCAGGCACTACAAAAAATAAAAGACATCTTTTTAGATGAATTTATTCTACCAACTCCTGATGAGACCAAGCCACTAATGGAACAACTAATAGACATAGTGGAGAAGGTCAGTAATGAAGACCTAGATACAAATGCCAAATTACTTCAATGATAAAAAAAGAAGTTCCAAAATAAAGTTAATGATAAAATATCAGGTGACATAGCACTAAAACAAGTTGCATTGGCAACTAAGGTTGAGGATGTGAAGAAGGTAATTGAGAACATTTTCACATTGTACACTAAATTGTGCAATCCCTCACTCTTCACCCAAGAGACCAAAAGTCATATTCTGAGTCTAGAGAGCCAAATTTCTACATTAGGTGCAAAACTACCAATGAATCCAGCTCAGAGCGAGAAGCATTTTAGGACACTACTTCAAAAATAGAGTTAGTTAGCTATATTGACAATAGATGAGGTCAACATGAGGGCCAAACTGACCAGCATTCAAGCAACTCTCATCCCCCATATGGAAATTTTGCATAAGGAGCTAGGCTATGTCGAAACCTTAATGAAGAAAGACCCAAATCTTTCTGCCTTAGATGGTCTAGTTCCCCTTTTTGCTGAGCTTGAAATCCAAATCAAGTCATTGGATGTAGCATGTGAGAACTAGGATGCAACTCTTAAGATGATATTAGATGTCCGTAAATCTTTTCTGGACAAACACACAATAAGTGTATAGTGCATTGACATAAGTTTCAAAAAGGGGGAGAGAAAAAAAAAAAGGGGGAGAATAAGATAAAGGGGAAGACATATTTTTGATAGTGAATAAGAAAAAAGGGGAGGGTATAAGGAGAGTAAGAAATAAGAGCACCAGAGAATAGCCATAATCAACTAAGGGAGAGCAAGCATCAAAACATATTAGAAGTATCAAATGAAAGAGTGTCAAAAAAATAACATGAAGTCAAAGTGTATTAGTAGAGACACATTTACTCAGTAGAAGTACCAAATTTTGGATACAAAATAGACATATGAACTCAGGGGGAGTTATCAAATTTTAAGGTATCTAAGTGATCACAAAATTTTGAAAATTTTAAGTTTTGTATATAAGCCACGTTGAGATATGTTATGCTTGTAAGATTAAGGATGATAATGTATACTCAAGTGTTTCTAAAACTCATGTCAAAGGGGGGGATTGTTGATCTCAGATTGGTTTTGACAAGTGAGTGTCAACACACTTAAGTTATTTACTTAGTTCATGCCAAACTAGTAATACATGCCAAGCACAACATGTATATATTAGACTATGCTGAGTCATAGTGAGTGTTTAGCCACTCATGTGATGAGTCACTCAAGTGCCGAGAAGATAGTATATGCTGAGTGACACAAGAGTTGAGTAAACAATGGATGCCGAGCAATGTAGGTACCGAGTCACAATAGAAAGATTAGTGCATGCCAAGCACTAGAGACTTGAAATGTCGAGTGACACAATTTTGACATAATTGTTTGTAATGGTACAAACAACTATGCAAATAATTTTTGAGCCAACTTAAGATTGAATTATGATATTTTGGAGATAAGGACAAATCTCTAGTTGGATTCCCTATGTAATTACATGCAGCCAATTAGAAAATGGGAAGGATTAAGTAGAAAAATGGATGAATCTTAGCCATGGATTCATACCTAACTCTAAATCACCGAATCTTCTTAAGAAGGATGAAACCCTAAAATCTCCATGAATGAGTGTGTAAGGTGTTGAAGGAGAAAAAAGAGAAGTTTGCATGCATAAATAGAGCATTCATGGTGGCTTAGAAGTTATGAAGTAAAACTACATTGCATAATTAGTTAGAGTAGAACAAAGGATAGAAAAAAGTATACAACAAAGAGACATCTGATCATAAAGGATCAAGAAAACATTGTTTAGAGGTGATCTATTATCTAGCAATCAAGTGCTAACTGTAGGATCAAAGCTGAGACATTCTAATAGATGATTTTAGTCAAAATCTCTTAATAGAGTAGTCCTAACAGGTTGCATGAAATCCTTTAATAGGGTGCTTACGTAGTTGTAAGTTAAAGTCCTCTAACAAGGCATACTTCTAATAGGGTGTTGAAATCCTCTAACAAGGTGAGACCTAACAGTATTTGTAAGCTTTTAATATGGCACACCTTTCACAAGGTAGATCAAGACTCATGATCAAAATATTGTAACCTTCATTGGATATAGTTTACTATTGCAGAAGTGAAGATGTGTGGGTGTCATCCCCACCCTAGTTTTACTTTCTCATTGGAGGGTTTCTGGATAATCATATTTGCTGTCATATGTCTATGATTGCTTATGTGTTTGCATGATTTAGATGTATATGCTTTACATGTTATTTTAGTTTACTCATTGAATGTATGAGATGGATGTGTGGTGAAATTTTTATGGGTCCAAGTTTAAACTACTGATTCCCCCACCCCCTTAGAAGCTTACCTTTCCTATTGTAATTCCAATAGAACCTTCCCAGGCGGCATAAAATTCCTTATTTAAGAAAGCCCTGAACATTGTCTAGAACAACTTTGAGTGATAGTTTGCAGCATTGTCTTACATATTACTATAATGAAGACACCCATGTGGGTTAGCATATTGTAATTGAGAATTTTGTAATTCCACATTTGCGGCGATAATAAGAAGCCCTATTTTGTTCTTGCAATCATTGTTGTTTCTTTTTTTATGTTATGTGTTTATGGTATTAAGGGGAGCACCCTTCATCACTCCTTTTACCAAATGTACTATGCACTACCATTGTATGTGTTTTCCCAATGCGACAAACACTTACATGTTTATTGAGTATAAGCTATGAATAGACATGTATCTCATGTAATTATATATATATATATATATATATATATATATATATATATATATATATATATATATATATATATATATATATGTTTATCTAACCACTAGTAGAATTTTGTCAAATAAATGACCACGTGACTAAAAATTTTAGTCACAAGACTAAAATTTTTAGTCACGTGAGTAAAAGTGATCAAATTCTAGCAATGTCTTACAATTTATAAGTATGAGCGACTAAATAAATGACTAAACAATTGGTCACCCAAAAAAATGACTAAATGAAAGATTAATGATTGTTTATCATATTAATACATTCTTTTAGCTATTTTATAACCTATATTACTCACCAATGGAGTTTTTGTCCTATCAATACATCATCATAAGTTAACGTCATTGAATAACCTCTCAACTATATTGAACCAAAAATGAACTAAAAATCATCCCAATTTATACTCAAATTCTTCAAAATCTATCTATGATCAACTCCTTGCATCACATCTTGATTTTATTTATATTTCAAGGTTGCTTCTCATTATCCGAACATGAAACCTTTTCTATCTCATCATACACCTCACCATGGTTGGTTATATGAACCTCTCTATTGAAACACTTGATGAAATGCATTGACATGTAGTGCCACATATTTTTGGAAGGGGAACGATTAGTGCTAGTTCTAGATCATCAATTTATAAAACAAAATTTCAGACCTTAATTTTAAACCCCTATCTTAAAGTGAAATGGTAGGAGTCCAATTTGGGATCATCGAAGAGATACTTGAGTGTACTCTTCCTTTCAAAGAAGTCTAAAATATTCTTGTATTAGTTACATGTATTTTCCTTAGACAATTGCTCTACTTTAGCCCCTTCAAAAGTGGAGGGAAGTTTTGAATTTAAAATTTTTATGATTTTTTAAAGGTTTCTAATATTTTAAAAAAATTATTTATAATAATACAAGTTTAACTTTTAATGACACTTTTATTATAATTGTAAATTTATCTTTTTTTCTTTATCGACACTAAAAATCTAGAAACTATTTTCCAAGAACTAATAAAGTTGGGATCAATTATATTTTATATTGTGATAAAATTTGAATTAGAGAAATATTTACTATTAATTGTTTTAGATTTATTAAGACCATTTAAATCTTATTTCAAATGAAAACGACATGATTGGGGGTTTAACCAAGGGCATATGAAGAAAGGGAGAAAAATTACATAATTGATAGGACAATAGGTTCATTATCACATATAATCTTAATAAATGAAGGGAGAAGAACGAAAGATTCCTCCAAGAGAATTATGAATTTGACAAATTTGTACAATAGTAATTAGCTGATAGGTTAATGGGTTTTCACAAGAAAATACTACTTAAATGAGGTGCAATATTTTTCCTAATAGAAAAATATACTCTAAATAATATATTAGAAATAAACATCACAAAAATTTAAAAAGTGCATTTATTATTAATAATTACTTATAATAAAGGCAAGAGCCTACAACGCATCAGTAAATTGCAAGCCTCTCATCAGGGAGGTATTGGGTTTGAATCTACTCGCGATTAACACATAATAATAATTAATGTTAATAATAATAAATAACATAGGCTTTGATCGTTTACCTATAAAATAAAAAAAAAAATTACTTATAATAAAACAAAATACTTTTAAAATATAATAATTTAAGTTAATATTATCAAATTTATTTATTAGTCCTTGCCTTATAGGTAGGACACTATAGTTTTTGCCCTATTTATACTATTATTACTTTTTTCAAAAATGTGAAAACATTACCAAATGTTAAATGTCTCTTAATATTATTATTAAAATACATATTTTTCACATTTAAATGTTATTTTTTTATTGTTTATTACTATTTTTGCTAGTGGTTTAAACATTTTTAAAAATCCATTAAAATTCTTTTATTCCTATGTGAAAGGAAAGTGGCTTAAATAAAGGACCGGTATTTAATTTGGCCTTAGTGGTTGCATTATATTCATTAAACTTCCACCATATATGCATTTTATTGACCAGCCATATATGCATTTTACTTTGCTTTGCATTTGATTAAAACTTATTGTTTTTACGAGTTTTAATTTAGCATTTTCAAATTTAATTATAAAATGCATATAGTTAGATGCAAGTTTTTTAACTACATAATTTCTATTAAATATTTTTCAATGATTTGATTGGGTGAATCATTTTGAGTCTTATATGCGTAGGATTGAAGTTAAATATTTTTATTTATGAGTAAGTTAGTTTATATGTTTATACTTTCAATATTCTATTTTAAAGAATTTTATTTTTTTCATTCAACTAAAATATTTTTAAAAATATTATCTACACTTATATTATATAATATTTTAAGAAACACTATTATATATTATTATTAAAATATTTTTATTTTTATATTATAATTTATTTTTAATAGTATATATGATATATATGAATAGAATTTAATTATATAAGATTTGCATTGATTAAAATATTTTATATACTATGATAAATTTATTATTTTAACGTTAGATTTATACTAAAAACCATTAAAACTAAGGCAAGTACTAAGCCATTATATTGCACTTGTTTTATATTTCACACTTGCTTTTTGGAATACTCACAAAGCTTTGGTTTTTTTTTGGGTTGGGTTGGAGATAAGTAAAACTAGTGTAGTTATCTTTCTCCATTTTCTCCATTATATTCTATGGATCATTTTGCCTTATGGCTTTCTTGTCTTTTATATTATTTGAATTTTTTTTGTTCATATCACATAAATATTGGATTTTTATTGTATTGCAACAACTTTACATATTTTTATAAAGGGTTTGTATTTATTGTAGGGATTCCATTCTCAATAACTCATCAAAATAGAGTTATGCAGAGTTCATATTCTTCAAGTAATGAAAACCCCAAGCCAGAGCGGTGTGTTATGTACTCCTTGGATAAAAATGGTGTTCAACATTATACTTTAGGAGAGGATGTCTACTCTTATTATGAAATTAATAGTACATAGTTTTTGTCATTGTATGGAAAACTCTAGACATCTTCATTCTTCTTCTTTCTGTAATTTTCTATGTTTTGAGCATTTTTTATATTTGTATTTACTAACTTTTAGTTTGTGCTACCATTCAATGTGAAGCTCCTCCTTGGCCATGTATCTATTCTCCTCCTTAGCTAGGTACATATTCTTTGACATCTCTTTTTAAAGGAAATATTTTTTAAAGATAGGGCTTTTTTTTCATGGGGAATATTCTAGTGTTTGGCCCATCTTATAGTAAATTTCACAATTTCTTTCTACTATCTGATTAATCTTTTTCTTGCCTTCAAATTTTTAGACTAATTGTTACATGTGATGTTTTGAGGGACAAATTGGTGTATTCAGATATCTTTTCTCTAAAACATTAACTATGAATATATATTGAAATAAGTATATACAATTATTTTATTATTGTCTATCTTAAAATAAATTTATTTACAATAACTAATATTAATTTTGTTGACATAAAATTGTTTGCAAGAAATGCATTAGATCTTATCCATACTATATATTTGTACATTATGTTCTAGTTACATACTTATGGATTAATATTTTAAAAAATATAAATGATTAATGCAAAATTTGACAAATCAATAACTAAAACAATCATCTATTTTTTCATCAAAAGGCAGGGACTCTAGCTCTTGTAGTGCTCTTGTTTAATTTTTTAATAAAATAAAATAGTCTGACATAAAATGATTATAATTTATGATTTTATTTATTTATTTATTATTATTCATAAGACTATTCTTTGTCATAAATAATAATTGAAATGTTTTAAGAAAAATCTTTAAGAAATTAATTGTAAAATGCTAAGTATAGAGTAATTTACTATTTATTTTAATTATAATCAAAATCAATAAAACTTGGTAGTATAAATAATTACAAGTATTGGTTTAAAACTTTTTTAATTTAAAAATTGATAGTACAAGCAATTTATAATTTCAATTTATTAATTAATACAAATGTAAATATTTTCTTATTGCATGAATATTTTAAAACAACTTAAAAATTTAATACATTGAAAAATTATCATATAAGTAAGAGAATAAATCTATATATTGTATAAATTCTAATTGTACTTATATAAAATTATTATAGATATAATTTTTATACAAATCAACTTCAAAACTTAACAATATGGAAAGTGAGCTCTACTAGGGTTTGTACAACTTCTGTCTGAGCCCTTGCTAGTTTGCCACCTAACATACCACATTTATTGCAGGAATAGTTTTTATTTATAATGACCTCGACCTTCTTTGGCTCAGTAGTTGATGTTGGAGCTAGAGTTGTTGCTATTGGAGATAATGAAGTTGCTGAACAAGAGACCGCAGAAGTTCATCCTCAAGGTTTTTCATGAGGTAATTCCTCTCCTGATATTGTTTTGAATGTCAAGGAGTTTGATAATGCATGCACTTGGTTAAAACAACAAACCCTCATTGGGTATTTTGTGGGACACACTCCTTCTGAAAGCATGTTGTGGGAATGGGTTTCCAAGGTTTGGACACCTTAGGGTGTTCACCTTGAAGACATTCAAAGCCTTACCAATCGTGTTTTCCTTTTTCACTTTGGCAACTCTAGCCAAGTTGAACATGTATTTGTTCGAGGTCCCTAGACTTTTAGGTCCTCCCTCTTGGTTTTTCAATACTAGTTGCATGATTTTTCTATTTCTGATGATAGCAAGCTTAAGGTCCCTATTTGGGTGGACTTCCCTAGACTACCTATCCCTTGTTAGTCATTCTTGACAACTATTGCACAAGTTGTTGGCAAGGTTGCTTGCCTTGAACCGGACAAGTTTTTCAACACTCGCCCCTAGCGTCTGGTTTGTGTTGAGGTCAACCTTTCTAAGGACCTCAAAGACTCTATATATATATCTAGGTTGGTGGTACCACCTTCACTCAAAAGGTGCTTTACCTAAACCTTCTAAATAATTGCTATCAGTGCTAGTCAACTAAGAAAAAGATTATGGATTGTCCTTTGTTAGAATGCAACTGCTCACCCATTTCAGATTCCAAGCCAACTACGACCACTAAAAAAGATGAATGGACTATATTGGTGAAAAAAGGAAAGGGTTTGGCTACGGCTAAGGCGAACTCTTTGCCTGTGGATAATGGTATACCTAGCTCAAGCCTGGTTCAACTAGAGCCTTTTGTCCTTTTTCTTCCTCTGCCTCCTATTTCAAGCCCTAAAGTGCAAGGGATAATGGGTGTTTATACTCATGATCCTCATCCTTTATGGATTCAAGTGCCACAAGTGGCATCGATGATTGCACATCAAACCCTACATTGGTCTCACAACCCAAATGGCCATGATGAGTATTTTGATAATGGGGAGAAGATTCAGAGGGTCATCTCTCTTGATGACTCCTCACTTGATGCTCCTGCTTTTTTTCACAACAAATTTTCCTCTCTTGGAGATGAGGATGAAATTGAAGTTGGTTTACTTGCATGAATTGCCTCTCATGGAATGTGTAGGGGCTGATAGACCTCCTTATAAAATATTCTATTCATGACACCAAGTGTCGGATTGGTAATCTTGATGTGCTTTGTCTTCAAGAAGTTATAGTTGCTAGATTTCTCCTTACCTCATTTGGTAAGATTATTTGTGTTAAGTAACATGGATCGAATTCTGAAAATGTAATTATCATTGCCATTGTTATTGATGTGTTCCAATTGCTGATTTGCTTCTCATATAAATATGAGGAGGAGATATGTCTAATGAAGAGACATGTTTCTATAGTTAATCATCATTGGTTAGTATATTTTAATATAACTAACCATATGTATAACAATATATAAATTATTATATATATAATATAATGTGTAATATGTATATTATATATAATAATATGTATGTACAAAGAATATTTATCTAATGATGATTTACCATTTATAATGAATCTCATGATCATATCAATGTGATTGAACTACAGTTTAACACTCCCTCTTAGTTAGGAAGGATTGATATAGAACATACTATGTTTTTGAGTGTAAGGAGATATCATCTCACTATGATATCCCTAGAATGACATATCAATATGAATTCATCAACACACATATGTAAATTAACATATTTAACATATGGAATTTACTTCAATACACAATGAGGCTAGAATCCTCAACACTCCCTCTTTAGCAAAAGGGGAATTAAAGTAGATATAAAACACCACTTGAAATATTGTCTAATAAGTTATGGTGTCCAACAAGATCTGGCCCGAAGAACCATAACAAATGGATTTTCATGGTGACTGGAAAAATCCAGCCCAAAGAACAAGGATAACCCTTACTTCAAACATTTCTATTCAAAGACAAATAAACTATAATAAAGTCATCACTTTAAATAGGATTAGAAAAAAAGAAAGGTCATCACCTTTCACAAGAAAAGTCATCACTTTTCACAACATGAGCTTGCAAGAAATTTTATATTCATGAATATATTAGTTAATAAATGCATTTACAAGTTTACTTCTGAGGTACACAATTTTCAACTTTGCAAGAGGCTTAGTAAAATATCAGCATGTTGCTCATATGTACTAATATAACTTAATTTGATAACATCATTGCCAACCATATCTCTTATATAGTGATAAGAAGTCTCAATATGCTTCATGTGCTCCCATGGAGACAGCTACATACTTAGCTTTAGTAGAACTCAAAGCAACAACTGGTTGTTTTCTACTAAACCAACATATCATAGTTGACACAAGACTGAAGCAACAATTAACAAGAGTGCATTACAAAGAATTTCACTTAGAACTTCTTCTCATAGAGAGGATATCATCCATGAAGGATTGCATCTTAGAATTTCTCCCTCTGAATACCAACCCTAGGAGGTCAAGTCCTCTAGTTACTTCCACAAAAATTTCTTCCCCCAAGGATGCTTTTTAAACTCCCTTTGAATCTAATAGTCTTCCATCTTGGTGGAAAATCATTATTTTCTCATGATGTATGTAGAGGTAGGCCCATGAGGTAGTCACCCAAATGTATTTCTAGACTTCCTCTGATTATTAAACTTTTGAGTTTATTTATCTTCTGAGCTCCAATGTTTCCTTTAGAAGAAGTGAAAAACTCCTTCTTATTATTGAAGGATACTCATCATCATGGATATTTGCTTTACAGTCCTTACATTATCCAACTTGATCATTTGAAGACTAATGAATTATAGATCATAAGAGCTACTTCATAAGATTGAGTTTGTACCATTCTTGCTTTTCTACAAGATCATATTTTAGATACAAAGAAAAAGATCAAAGGAAAATAGTTCATAGAAATACTAATAGGAGAGAGACTAAAATAGATAAATGTATACTTAAGGATAATAAATACTTATCCTTGATACCAATTTCTCTAACAAAGATCCCTATGCATTACAAGTGCCTCTAATGGGAAATGCAATATTTTTTAAGGTAATCATTCACCACCTCTCAATGTAGAATTTCCACATTCTCTTATTTCTAGTATTACTCTCTTGCTAGCTCAAATAGATATGCTCTAACTGATTCTTCTCGTAATATTGTTTCTTTTCCAATATGCTAATCAAGAATGAGTTCTTCCTATGTGATGTAACCCTTGAAATTTGTGTTCATAATCATCAAGGATATTTTCTTTAAATGCTTGACTTTATACATCTTGATCATTAGGGTCTTTGGAGTTACTATCATCTATTATGCACAATCTGTAATGTACCAGCTTTCTTTTCTTGTAATATCAACTTTAGATACAAAGTAAAGATGAATGAAAATAACACATATAGTACATATAAAATGCAAATAATAGAGAGAATAACTAGTAGATAATTGACTAATACTTAAAATAATGAATAGTTATTTGAGTATTCTAGATACAAATTGGTCCAATAAAGGTCCATATATGTCAAACAAGAGAATATCTCCAATGGGAATGAAACATTTGCTATTATTTCCTCCCTTAATGTAAGATTCCCATTGTTATATTGATAGACAATTTTACATCTCTCTCCTTGAAACTTTGGAAAGGCACTAGAATCATTTCCATGTCAATACCTTTAAATACATTTGTTGTGACAAATTTGTACTAGTTAAAACTCCACATAAATGAATCTCCTCAAAGTGCCTTCTTGACTATCAATTTTATTAATTTGTGATGTCACCCATTGTCATGGATACTAAGATTGGAACCATTATTAAACTTCAGTCTTGACAATGTTTATAGCATCATTTCAATTAGTATTAATAAATATTCCTTTATTGATTTCCAATTTATTTCACATTATAATTTTTTTTATTACAACTTCATTATATTTATATCTTTCTCTATATTCATTAATTAAATATTCTTGATTACACTTGGTATAATGACCTTTGAATTTGCATCACTTCAACATCAACAATACCAAATATATATTATAGAACTCTTAATATGCATTATTTGTCTAGACAGTGTCATATTTGCTTCTCAGCATGAGGCTGGTTGAGGTGGAGTTATTACTTTTCCTTCCCCTTGTTTACTTTCTTCTATTATTTCGCATGGATCTGACCCTCTGCATTGGGTGGCTTGGATTTTACTATCTTTTCAGAATCATTCTTTTGCTATTATTAACATTTATGCCTCTAATGATGTTGTTGAGTATTCACACCTGTGGCACTAGTTGGCAGATCATTTTCCACTTGCGACCTGGGTTTTATGTGGGGACTTCAACATGGTTGAGCTGGCCACTAACAAGGAAGGGCTTTTTCCTTTTCAATGGGAAATTGGGGAAAGAGAGACTTGGTTTTACATGTAGAACAAGTTAGGTCTTTTTGATCCTAATTCTAGCCGCTACCACCCAGATGGGGTTTGGCATACATGGTCCAATTTTTGAGCTAGGTCTAATAGAGTTTTAAAGAGACTTGAAGGGGCTATGATTTCTACATAGTCCTCTTTTTTCATTTTCTCACAAGTATGCCCTACCTATCACACCTTTGCCAAATGTGACATTGTTAGATCATTCCCCCATTATCTTTTCTATCACTTAGCAAACAGCTCGGTTTCGACCTTGTAAAAATCAATTTTATCTCAATACCTCTTTGTTGTCACATCAACTCACTATTGCACACATTCTTTGAGTCTGGAATCTTGAGTCTTGACCCTACACTAAGGCTGGGTGGATTCAATGGTGGAATGATGTCATCCTCCATTCTGTGAGGTTTCTTCACATTTATGGTAGACAATTGGCTAAGTACCACAGAACAAGATTATGAAGCCACAACTAAAGATCTATGTATGGCCTCGAAAGCCCTCACCTTGAATCTATTTGATATGGATCTCCAGGTTCAACTTGCCAATTTTTGGCACTAGAAGTAAGTTATAGATATTTATGATGCTCAAGGAGCTCAGATCAAAGCCCATCTCCATTGGTTAGAGATCGGCGATTAGGCTTCTAAAGAATTTTTTAATGTTGCGCGGGCTTGTCACTCTATAGTAGGTATCAAACACATCCAAGAAGACCAATAGGTTCTTATCGATCTGCGAGTATAGTGCCTACCCTCATTCACATCTTTTCTAGACTCATTATTGCTAGTATTATCAGACTTTGATGGACTAGTATTATGTTGATGGATTAGTGGTATTGTTTTGAGACTATCAAACATTATGTTATGGATTCAGTGGTTATATGATGTGATCATTTAGACTTTACATTTCATGCATACATGATGATCATTAAATTTTTTTCAGTTATTAATGATGATTAGTTAGATGGTTTATTATCTCATGTGTTTTATTATGGATACTTACCCCATACTTGCATGTGTATGGTGTGCGTGTTTTCTTATTGTATGGCATTTTTGATGTGGTTAAGGAAGGGAGTCATAGTCACCTGCCTAGTCAGGATCTACACGATGCACCACTTCCTGCCATTGTCTGTTTAGCTTAGCATTATATATTGTATGTACATGCATGGTTTTTTTTGCAGGTTGCAGGTACCAGGTATCGACTTCCCTGAATTGCCAGGATGAGCGTACCCTATTATACTATCTCAATGATAAGAGAAGGGAGATAAATTCTCAAGTCCAAATACCAAACCCTAAAACCATTTGTCCTAGTGAGTTAGGACAAGTATCAGAGTTGAGTATCCACTGAATGTGTCGGATGACATAATTCGTGATTTTTAACCCTTTAGACTGATTTTGTATGATTTGTTCTATGATGGGTTTTCATATTTTATCTTGGAGGTCTATGGCGAATTTTCTATTAATTAAGTCTTAATAAATAGATTTAATTAATAAATTAATTATTTGAGAAAATTAATAAAATATCATGATTTTTGATATTGTGATTATAATTAATTTAATGAGAATTAATTGAGGAAAAAGAATTAAATAAAAGAAAATTAGTAAATTAAAATTAATAATAATTATAAAATAATAATAAAAGTTATAAAATTTAAATAGAATTTATTTAAAAAGTAAATTGGAGTGATAAGCTTGCATGGGAATTAACGCATTTTCTATTTCTCTTGTGTCAACAACACGGGGGTTAGTGCATCAATTAAGCACATGGTGTCTACAACCCTAAGACTCATCAAAAAGGTTGGAAAAGACCCATGCTTAGTCGGTGACACCTTTTAGCTATTTCTAGAAGCATTCTAGAGGTTTCCTGAGAGCTCTTTATATTCAGGCATCCCTAGAAGCTTAGACATAGTGTTTGGAGTGCAATTGGAGCATTGGAGGATTCGAGAGTTCTGAAGAAGGGAGCTTGCTCTGCGGGTTTTCTGAGGAAGAGAAATTTAGCATCAGAATCTGGGTAGATTCTTGTGATTTTACTTATGCTATTTTCACATCTTGCTTTCCCTATCTTCTTCGTGTCTTCCTTATGTCTTCTGAAGAATTTCATATTTTTATTGTATGCATTCTCAATTTGGGCAATTAAATTTATTTGAGAATTTTATATGCATAGATCTAAAAGGAAAAAGGGGCTAAGGGTTTTAAATGGTAGCCAAACCATTAGATTATTTATTGAATAAATTTGAGATTTAAAAGTTTATAGGAAAACTCTGAAAATTAGAATTCATATATATTGTGAATATATATGTTTATATCTTTAAATCTGCATACATATATATATTATACACACACACACACACACACACACACATATATATATATGCATTATTTGTACATATACTGTGACACAAAATTCATATATATATATATATATATATATATATATGTACATATATATGTACATATATATATATGTGTGTGTGTATATATATATATATATATATATATATATATATATATATATATATATATATATATATATGTACATATATATATATATATATATATATATATGTACATATATATATATACATATGTATATATATTGAGGATTTCAAATATCAAATCGCAGTAGAAAATTCATATTAATGAATTTTTTATCGCATGGGAACATTTTTATAAAAAAAGTTATTGAAATCGCATTTTAAAAATATATATGTAAATTATTTGGAGGGGTGGGTTATACCCTGTACCACCTCCCTCCCTTTCCACGATTGGTACTGTCGCGACTGACATCCGACAGCGAATGCAAAGGCCCTGACGTCTCTCAAATGATGGGTCACGAGTACATTGGGTGCAATGACCAGGGTACAGTCTGCGATATGCAGACATCAGTACAATTGATATGACCGCAAGTATTACGGTGACTGGGGAAGGGGTTAAATTGATATATGAATATGAATTTCAACCTTTCAAGTTGCATTGTTTTATTTATAATGATTTATATAGATGGATCATTTTGTAAAGATAAAAGATTAAAAGAATATGATTAATATGAATATCAGGATTTAACTGTGTGATTTTGAGTCAAACTCGATGACCCATGTTTCATGAGTAGTGATTCAACATGAATCCATCTCTCATGAGAATAAATGGAACACTTAGCACTCATTGGATCTAGGTGATGCTCACAGGGGTGAAGCACCGGGACTTCCCGGGAGGTCACCCATCCCAGTACTACTCCAGCCTGAGCGCGCTTAACTACGGAGTTTCCTCCACAGTTAAACCCAAAGCTTGCAACCCCATTTGCAAAACCTTCACCAAGTGTTGTGCCTTATGAACCATTCATTAGAAAGCCCCTTAAGCTCATCAATTGATAAGTAGGACATGATTTCCACAGCTAGTCAAATTGTGATGTGAATATCAGGATTTAACTGTGTGATTTTGAGTCAAACTCGATGACCCATGTTTCATGAGTAGTGATTCAACATGAATCCATCTCTCATGAGAATAAATGGAACACTTAGCACTCATTGGATCTAGGTGATGCTCACAGGGGTGAAGCACCGGGACTTCCCGGGAGGTCACCCATCCCAGTACTACTCCAGCCTGAGCGCGCTTAACTACGGAGTTTCCTCCACAGTTAAACCCAAAGCTTGCAACCCCATTTGCAAAACCTTCACCAAGTGTTGTGCCTTATGAACCATTCATTAGAAAGCCCCTTAAGCTCATCAATTGATAAGTAGGACATGATTTCCACAGCTAGTCAAATTGTGATGTGAATATCAGGATTTAACTGTGTGATTTTGAGTCAAACTCGATGACCCATGTTTCATGAGTAGTGATTCAACATGAATCCATCTCTCATGAGAATAAATGGAACACTTAGCACTCATTGGATCTAGGTGATGCTCACAGGGGTGAAGCACCGGGACTTCCCTAGATCCAATGGACATTTATTCTCATGAGCATCACCTAGATCCAATGAGTGCTAAGTGTTCCATTTATTCTCATGAGAGATGGATTCATGTTGAATCACTACTCATGAAACATGGGTCATCGAGTTTGACTCAAAATCACACAGTTAAATCCTGATATTCACATCACAATTTGACTAGCTGTGGAAATCATGTCCTACTTATCAATTGATGAGCTTAAGGGGCTTTCCAATGAATGGTTCATAAGGCACAACACTTGGTGAAGGTTTTGCAAATGGGGTTGCAAGCTTTGGGTTTAACTGTGGAGGAAACTCCGTAGTTAAGCGCGCTCAGGCTGGAGTAGTACTGGGATGGGTGACCTCCCGGGAAGTCCCGGTGCTTCACCCCTGTGAGCATCACCTAGATCCAATGAGTGCTAAGTGTTCCATTTATTCTCATGAGAGATGGATTCATGTTGAATCACTACTCATGAAACATGGGTCATCGAGTTTGACTCAAAATCACACAGTTAAATCCTGATATTCACATCACAATTTGACTAGCTGTGGAAATCATGTCCTACTTATCAATATGATTAATAATTATAATGAAGAGATAATAATAATTAACTTAATTTAGTTAATTAAGGTTAATTATTAGAACATGATATAAGTTTTGATATATGCAAATTTTGTTCAATGGAAATGTCATTTTTCAAAAAAAGTTTATATGAATAAAATATTATTAGATCAATTAGAAAATTGAGTATGGAGAAACTTTTTATCTATCAAACAAATACATGGGTTAGGTAAAACGTGAAATTTCTCCACTTGATATAGTTTGGGAAACGTAAACTGAGACTTTTGCATTTGAATTCAAAATTGAAAACTTAGCAAAACCAAAACATGTGTTTACATTGTGTATTCTTTATGCTATTGTTTTGGGTTTTGGGTTGACTAGTGTTGACCAGTTATAGGACATCTACCAGAGGCTTGGGGGTTTTGTGATTTTGATGTCATGATGATGTTTTAATCTTGATCTTTATGAACCCAACCATGGTTATGTGATGGAATGCTCTATGTATTGGATGTGAATACTGATTGTTATAGTTGAGTTCTTTTATTTATGAGACTCTTGACCTAACCATTATTTTGGTCATCGATCAGTTATCCTTGGTTATTTTCTAGTCACCATGATGGGACTAAAATGTGGATTCATTCTTGATGATGTCATGTTGTGACATGTTTGACTCAACCATTTTTGGAGTCTTCGATCAATATAATTGAGATATATTTTGGTTATTGAGAACCATTGGATACTTTTGATTATCAGTGATACTTCAGTTGCCAATAGAGAGCTGTTGTGTTCATGATTTTCTATGGATGTTTGCTCATGGAGATTTGATGCTTTTATGCATATTTGATAATTTTATGGATTATCTTTTGTAATTTTGAGATTTATGAGTCCATGAGCATTAGGGTAGGATATCTGCATGTAGTGATGGGAAGTGGCTTGCAATGGGGGCCGGGGCCCTAAGAGGCTACCAGGGTAACTCATTGTAAGTTGGATTAATAAGTGATAACATTCACACCTAATACTAACTGAATGAACCTAAAAAGATAAGTGTTTTGTTCTCGCCCATGCCTTGAGTGCTTGTATAGGCTAGGTTGGGAGTAGTGAGACGCATGGTTGCGACCTTGCATTCCATAGTATGCCTTGTCAGTATTTGAGGATACTAGTGGCCGCATGAGATCAGTATGGACCCGTGGAGTTTAGCTAACTGCCAGGGTAACTTGTACGTGATAAATGCGATGAAACTTTCTTGCTTGTATAGTATGTTCCTACATGTCATTGTGTGCCTCTTGGAAGTAGATGTCAGATTTTGTGATTGGAACCTTTGAGTTAGTATACCTTTAGGATTCCTGGACTTATAGAGATATGTGCTATGTGTTATGGATAGCCTGTTTGGGACTTGAGATTATCTCCTTAGCACGGTGGGAGTGGACCACTTAGGTACCACGTGGTCAGGTGGTAGTGTATTTTCTACTCTTATCATTTGAGACTCATTGAGGCATCGTGGCTGATGTGTCCTTCGTGATGGTGGATATGTATCCTTTTTCATTGATGATTAGCATATGTTAGATGATGTTATCTTATGCTTATATTTGCATGTTAGATTACTCTCTACATATGATGTTGTATATATTAGGATTGACATTCCTACTATGTTAATACAGATGATCTCTTCGGTGACTTGGGATGTTACGCATGGAGGGATGGCTAGGGCCCATGATGGTGTAATGATGCTATTGATGGTTGGGAGGAACCGTGCACTTAGTTTATTATGTTTGATCTTATGATGGATGTATATGTATTCTATGATGATGTATCATGTGTATCATGTGATTGACTTTGATGTATCATGGATTAGAATAGGATGATGTACCTTATTTCACATATGTATATTCTTTGAGCTTGTCATACCCTGTGACATGTACAGTGGATGAATGAGCATTTGAAATGTAATGTTTAAACATTGGAATTATCATTATTATTTCATGTGGATGTTGTACTAGATGGATTCTTGTATGTAATCCAACGTTAAGGGATCTTTAAAGAATGTAATATGTTATGTATGTTATGTTTACTTTCAAATGGACATTTCTATTGCTTCCGTTATTGTGAATAAGTTATGTATGGTATTTAATTTCATGTAAGTTATTGTGAAACTCTAGGTTAATTCTTTGGATCCCTTGGCGGGGTGTTACAGCAAGACATTCTCTAGGCTTTTGTGCACCACTATGAGTAGGTTTTTATGGCTCAGGGGCCATTTGAGGTGTGTCACCAAGCTTTACAAGCTTTCCTTGCTATCACTCCTATTAGGCTTGCTCATGAGAAATATGCCTTTTGTGAGCAAAATTTAATGCTTGTGTATCTAAAAGACGCTTCCATTTCTATGGCTGATGACAAGGCCCCTAGCTATGATGGTTTTCCTTGTGAGTTTTACAAAATCCTTTGGGATGATATTGGCCCTGATTTGCTTTAGGTGTATCATGAAGCTTACAATTCTAATTCCCTAGGAAACATTATAAACAAGGGTAATATTAATTTCATACCTAAAGCTAGTGATCTCGAGGGAATATGCAATTGAAGGCCCATCACTTTGTTGAATATCTCCTACAAGATCATTTCTAAAGCCCTCTCTCTTAAAATTTGGCACTTGCTCCGTCAGATTGTTCACCCTGAATAAACTAGTTTCATCAAGTCCTAATATATTTTTGATAACATCATTGTTGTTTGGGAAGGTATGGAATGGGCCTGGCAATCCAAGCAATAGGCTTTATTTCACAAGATTAATTTTTCCAAAGCTTATTACTGGATTGAGTAGCATTTCATCTTGGCCATGCTTCAACCTCTGAGATTTGGTCTAGTCTTTTGACAGTCTATCTAGATTCTTTTTGGTGATGCCTCTACTCACATCACCATTAATGGGAGGCAATCTGAAGCTTTTGGGATCTTCAAATCTATTTGTCAAGGTTTCCCTCTTGCACCTTAACTCTATGTGTTGGTAGCTGAGGGTTTTTTCCATCTTCTTTCCAATGCCATTTCTTGGGTCTAGTGTGTGGTATCTCTCTTCCAAAGTCCTCCACATAGCTTGTCAATGGGAATTTTGTAGACAATTCCTTTCTTACTTTGGTAGAAGATGAAGACAATATTGCCAATGCCTTACAATGTTTGGATACCTTTTGTCTTGTCTTTGGGTCTACCATTCAATTGCATAAAACCCTCTGTTACAAACAATCTTTCTTGCCAAGCCCTCCGTGGTTGTAGTAGTATGGGTTGAAATAGGTTCAACATGGAGAAATTTTTAAGCTTTTGGGGATTCCCTTTTCTTTTCAAGCCTCCCCAGTGGAGTTGTGGAATGTTGTTCTTACATGGATTGAGAAAAAGTTGGAATATTGGATCACTAAGCCATTCTCCCTTGTGAGCAAGTTTCAAATCTGTCCTAAAGTGCTTGCTGCTATGTATGTCTACTACTCTTCCTGTTGGGCCCCTTCCAGAGATTCATACCTCAAGCTCAAGTGTCTCCTCCAAGACTTTCTTTGGGCCTTTGATGTTGTGCATCACAGCTTTTATAGAGTTGCTTGGAATTATTATTGTTTGCCCGAAGATTCTAGTGCACTTGGGATGCTTTCCACTTATAAGTAGGGGATTTTCCTTTGTACTAAGAGGGTCATTCGAGCCCTCACTAGAGATGAGGCGTGGAAACTTTTACTACAACACTCCATTTCTTCAGGCTTTCAAATAAATTGGCCTGCCTAGAAGGGGATTGGATTTCAAACCCTTATTGTGACTCCTGACCCTATTCAGATTCAAGGAAATTTTTTTGTTAAGAGATTTGGAAAGCCTAAGAAGCTCTCAAAGCTTGGCTTTTCTGGATAGGTAATGGGTTCAGAGATGACCTCTCAATGAACCAATAAAACCTTTGGTAGTCTCCCTTGTTTTTTGCTCAAGGCGTTCCTTTAGCCAAGATACAAGAAGCCAATGCTTTGTGCTTGTTTTGAAGGGGTATAAAAACTCCCAAGGACTTATTTTCTTAGGTTGCTATCAAGCTTGGTATTTACTCATCTCGCCCATGGTGGAAAGATTAGAAGTGGTATCTTGCCACTCCTATGACTAGTTAAAAGCCCAAGCTGGGGTATTGGTGGGTGGTGCCCCATCCTTTGATGGTTGATACTCTCAATCAATGTTGGTATTTGCATTCTTCTCATAAGACTTGGAGTAATAGATTTACCATTTTTTGGCATTCCATTAAGGAGCTAAAGATTGCTCACTTTGCTTGGTGCCTCCTCTTGTAGGGTTTTCTTTTGGGCCCTCAACTCTGGCATCTGGGAATCTCAGATCCTAGATGCCCTTTTTGTGGCTAGTTTGAGAGCTTCCTGCACATTTTTTGGTTCTATAGAAGAGCCCAAAAGTATTGGCTCTAGATTCATGATTTTTTCAAACCTTTTCATCTAGAGGATTTCACTTATCATATGGTTGTTCTAGGAGATCTGCCTATGCTTCCTTTTAGATATGCCCAGATTTGGCATGCTTTTAGAATGGAGATTTTGTTTACTATTTGGAAGGACCTCAATGATGTTTTATTCTCTCACAACTTTCTTGATATTTATGTTGCTATGTACTCTAAAGCATGTATCTATAATAATGTCATGATGCAGATTCAAGCATAGACTAACAAAGTCATGCTGGAGGTGGCTCACCTATAGCAGTTATTAGCTCACTGGGGGAAAGTGTCTTTTATAGTCACATGTCTACCTTTGGATGCTTTATCCAATGACTGTAGTCCTCCTCATGGTCGTCAATGAGGCTAGAGGAAATCTACGCACTTCTCACATACTTTGTGGTCTCAGCCCCATTGCCAGTCTCCCAATGGTTTTTGTGGTAGTTGCCACTTGACCTCACCTCCATGGAGATTGGGCTAAAGCTGCTCCCTAATGGCTCCTCCGATTGCCCCTAAAATGATTTGGTTATTTGCACAATGTGACCCCAAATGGGCTTACCCTCGGTTGGATTTAGCTCCACCTAGATAGGAGGGCAATAAAGATGTTGATGTTGCTGTTGATGATAGTTGGGCTCCCCCTGAGCCAATCACCGACCCCAAGGACTTCTGAGGTTCTAATGATAAAGACCCACCCTTGGCTGGCATTGCTCTTGCAGCCTATGGGCTTTCTACTTAGTGCTTATATTTTTTTTCGATGAATAGTTGTTTATCCGACCTTGTGCCATTTGAACTCGTAGGGTGATCTTGTATCCCCTAACCCCTTTTTTTGTGAATATGTATCTTTTATATTATAACTAATGGAAAAGGTCTATTTATTAAAAAATTTTACTATAAAACTATACTAAGATACATGTAATAACAACATAATTTCAAAATAAAATTAAAGAAGGAATCTTACCAAGGGTTTAAAAATATTTCAAAGAGACACAAACAAATGTCATATAAATATAATATTGTTACCTCAAATCAACTATGTAGATTTAAGTTAAATTCATTGACTCATGTTTTATGAGTAGTAGTTCACAAGAGTCCATTAAAGTTTGATCATTATATCCTAAGTTTATTTTATTATAAGAAGAACCATCACCCTTTTTAATTAAATAATCAAAATCCGCTTTCTTATTTTGCACTTTAAATTCAATTTCTAAGAAAAATTAAGAAAATAACACCACTTAAGTACACAATTTTGGGAAACTTCTAAAATAGTGATCACACAAATCATAAATAATTAAATCTCCACCATTTCTTATTATTGGATCTCACCCATTCAATCATTTCTATAGTAGGCATCAAACACATCTAAGAAGATCAATAGGTTCTTATTGATCTACGAGACATTCTCCAAGATTTTGTACACCACTATGAGTAGGTTTTTATGGCTCAGGGGCCATCTGAGGTGCATCACCAAGCTTTACAAGCTTTCCTTACTGTCACTCCTATTAGCCTTGCTCATGAGCAATATGCCTTCTATGAGAAAAAGTTAATGCTTGCGCATCTAAAAGAAGCTTCCATTTCTATGGTTGATGACAAGGCCCCTAGCTATGATGGTTTTCCTTATGAGTTTTACAAAATCCTTTGGGATGATATTGGCCCTAATTTTCTTCAAGTGTATCATGAAGCTTACAATTCGAATTCCCTAGGAAACATTATAAACAAGGGTAATACTAAGTTCATACCTAAAGTTGGTGATCTCGAGGAAATATATAACTAGAGGCCCATCACTTTGTTGAATATCTCCTATAAGATAATTTCCAAAGCCCTCTCTCTTAAAATTTGGCACTTGCTCTGTCAGATTGTTCATCCTGAACAAACTAGTTTTATCAAGTCCCAATATATTTTTTATAACATCATTTCTATTTGGGAAGGTAGGGAATGGGCTTGGCAATCCAAGTGATAGGCTTTATTTCTCAAGATTGATTTTGCCAAATCTTATGACTGGATTGAATAGCCTTTCATCTTGGCCATGCTCCAAGCTTTGAGATTTGGTCCAGTCTTTCGATAGTCTATCCAGACGCTTTTTTGTGATGCCTCTACTTGCATCATTAATGGGAGGCAATCTAAAGCTTTTGGGATCTTCAAATCTATCCGTCAAGGTTTCCCTCTTGCACCTTCACTCTATGTGTTGGTAGCTAAGAGTTTTTTCCATCTTTCCAATGCCATTTCTTGGGGTTTGGTGTGTGTTATCTCTCTTCCAGAGTCCTCCATGCAGCTTGTCAATGGGCATTTTGTAGACAATTCCTTTCTTACTTTGGTGGAAGATGAAGACAATATTTCCAATGCCTTGCAATGTTTGGATACCTTTTGTCTTGCCTCTGGGTCTACCATTCAATGGCATAAAACCCTTTGTTACAAACAATCTTTCTTTCCAGGCCCTCCGTGGTTGTAGTAGTATGGGTGGAAATAGGTTCAACATGGAGAAATTTTTATGTTTTTGGGCAATTCCCTTTTCTTTTCAAGCCTCCCCAGTGGAGTTGTGGAATGTTTTTCTTGCATGGATTGAGAAGAAGCTGGAATATTGGATCACTAAGCCATTCTCCCTTGTGGCCAAGTTTCAAATCTATCCTAAAGTGCTTGCTGCTATGCATGTCTACTACTCTTCTTTTTGACCTCCTTCCAAAGATTCATACCTCAAGCTCAAGTGTCTCCTCCAAGACTTTCACTGGGCCTCTGATGTTATGCATCAAAACTTTCACAGAGTTGCTTGGAATTATTGTTGTTTTCCCAAAGATTCTAGTGGGCTTGGAATGCTTTCCACTTGCAAGTAGGGGATTTCCCTTTGTGCTAAGTGGGTCATTCGGGCCCTCACTAGAGGTGAGGCCTGGAAAATTTTACTATGGCACTGCATTTCTTTAGGCTTTCTGGTTAATCAACCTACTTGGAAGGGGATTGGATTTCAGACCCTTCCTTTGACTCTTGACCCTATTTAGATTCAAGGAATTTTTGTTGTTAAGAGTATTTGGAAAGCCTGGGAAGCTCTCAAACCTTGGCTTCACTAGACAGGTAATGGGTTTAGAGATGACCTCTTAATGAACCAACAAAACCTTTGGTGGTCTCCCTTGTTTTCTGCTTAAGGTGTTCCTTTAGCCAACATACAAGGAGCTAGTGCTTTGCACTTTTTTTGAAGGGGTATAAAAAAAATCCCCAAGGACTTATTTTCCCAGGTTACTATTAGCCTTGGCTCATGGGAGGACCTACAGGTGCAATTCAAGCTTATTCGTGTAGATCGACAGACAATTGATCTTCTAGTTTCTGTGATGCCTCCCAATTTATTACACAAGCTTGGTATTTACTCATCTCACCCATGGTGGAAAGATTAGAAGTGGTATTCTGCCACTCCTATGGCTAGTTACAAGCCCAAGCTGGGGTATCGGTAGCTGGTGCCCCATCTTCTGATGGTTGATACTCTCAATCAACATTAGCATTTGCATTCTTCTCATAAGACTTGGAGTAATAGATTTACCACTGTTTGGCATTCCATTAAGGAGCTGAAGATTACTCACTTTTCTTTGTGCCTCCTCTTCCATGGTTTTCCTTCGGGCCCTCAGCTTTGGCATCTAGGAATCTCAGATCCTAGATGCCCTTTTTGTGGCCAGTCCGAGCATTTCCTGCACATTTTTTGGTTCTGCAGAAGAGCCCAAAAGTATTGGCTCTGGATTCATGATTTTTTCAAACCTTTTCATCTAGAGGATTTCACTTAGCATATGGTTTTTCTAGGAGATCCACCTAGGCTTCCTTTTAGATATGCCCAGATTTGGCATGCTTTCAAAATGGAGATTTTGTTTACTATTTGGAAGGACTACAATGATGTTTTATTCTCTCACAATTTTCTTGATATTTATGTTGCTATGTACTCTAAAGCACGTATCTATAATCATGTCATGATGCAGATTCAACTACAGACTGACAAAGTCATGTTGGAGGTGGCTCACCTACAGGATTTATTAGCTCACTAGGGGAATGTGCCTTGTACAGTCGCTCGCGTGCCTCTAGACGCTTTATTCGATGATTGCACTCCTCCTCGTTGTCGCTAATGAGGCAAGAGAAAATATATGTGCTTCTCACATACTCCCCGATCTCAGCCCTATCATCACTCTCCCAGTGGTTTTGGTGGCAATCACTGCTCGGCCTCGCCTCCATGGAGATTGGGCTCAAGCTAGTCCTTGGTGGCTCCTCCTGTTGCCCTTGATATGAGTTGGTTATCTACACAATGTGACCATAAATGGGCTTTCCCTCAGTTGGATTTAGCCATTTCTCCACCCAAATAGGAGGGCAATAAAGATGTTGATGTTGCTGCTAATGACGGTTGGGTTCCCCCTGAGCCAACCACTGACCCCAAGGACTTCTGGGGTTTTGATGATAAAGACCCACCCTCAGTTTGCATTGCTCTTGTAGCCTGCAGGCTTTTTGCTTATTGCTTTTTTTTTTGCTGAATAGTTGTTTATCCGACCTTGTGCCATTTGAACTCATGGGGTGATCTTGTATCCCTTGATCCCTTTTTTGTAAATATGTATCTTTTATAATATAATTAATGGAAAAGGTCTATTTATGAAAAATTATTACTATAAAACTATACTAAGATACATGTAATAACAACATAATTTCAAAATAAAATTAAAGAAGGAATCTTACCAAGGGTTTAAAAATATTTCAAAGAGACACAAACAAATGTCATATAAATATAATATTGTTACCTCAAATCAACTATGTAGATTTAAGTTAAATTCATTGACTCATGTTTTATGAGTAGTAGTTCAAAAGAGTCCATTAAATTTTGATCATTATATCCTAAGTTTATTTTATTTTAAGAAGAACCATCACCCCTTTTAATTAAATAATCAAAATCCCCTTTCTTATTTTGCACTTTAAATTCAATTTCTAAGAAAAATTAAGAAAATAATACCACTTAAGTGCACAATTTTGGGAAACTTCTAAAATAATGATCACACAAATCACAAATAATCAAATCTCCACCATTGCTTATTTTTGCATCTCAATCATTCAATCATTTCTATAATCTATAAGAGGAGGCCTCTACCTCACTTCAAGGGATCTCACATTCATGTGATTGTTACACTGCTAGTTTAACATTTAATTTTCTTAGAGCAATTTAGATTTTTTTATCATTTAACTTGTTCTATCTTGGATGTTGGCTTAAACAATCTATCATAATTAGGACGGTTGTAATACTTTATTTGCTAGTTCAATCTTACATTTTGCTTTTTTTTTTCGTCATTTTTGCTTGCGTACATTCATGAAATTCACAAAAATCTTGCAAATCCATTGCATGCTTCCTCTATGAATATGCTCAATCTACAAAAACATCGAATAACATAGAATTTTTCACATTATGAATATGAAGTTCTAGGTCAATTTTTAAATATTAGCTTGTTTAAACCTTTAAAAGTAATGATTTATAGAAGCGTTGGTGTTTAGATTAGTGAAGACATTTATTAATACAATCGTAGACTTGTACAATTAGAATTTGCATTTCACTTGTAATGGTTATTCACTATAAGGATTATTGCATAAACAATCTAACCACCTTTCATTCGTACTTGTAATGGTTATTCACTATCAAGATTATTGCATAAACAATCTAACCATCTTTCATTCATATCTATAAATGGTAACTATTATTTTTAGAGGGTTACAAAATACATCTAAACATTTTGTAATTATATGCTTTGTGATACACTACATACATGGATAACTAATACTTCTGGGTGAATAGATAATATAATACATATTTCTAAAACAATTTTTATACAATTGTATTTATTTTCATAAAAAATGGAGATATGTTATATATACCTAAAATTATTCCAATTGAATAATTTTACAAAATTAATTCAAAATCAATCAATTATATCTTTTTATTGGTAAAGTCTAGCAACTTCTAATTTTAAACAAATCAAATCTAACTTAGAAAGCTTAAAAACTAAATAAAATTTTATTTAGAAACTTTCTAATGCCTACAATTTTTAATAAAATCATAGAAATTGTTTGGTAATATACATTTATTTTTTCTATTAAAATTCATTTCAAATTTCACTTAATGAATATAAATTAGTTTTAGTATTTTATTATTATTATTAAAATTTAGCTTTTATTTAATTTCTATAGTATTATAATTCATTTTTCATCTTAATTTTTTTATATTTCATTTAAAAAAAATACTTAATCTTAAATTTTTTATGCTTAATTATTATTTCTTCAATAAAATATTATAATAAAAACTATACAATCTCTTTCACAATATTTATAAATTAGCTTTTGGGTGTGAAAATATTATTATTATTATATATAACTCTAAAACAAATTATAAGCTAATTAGCCGATAGACTTTCCCTACGAGATTACTTGTAACCAGAATTTGTCTCACATCGATAAACAACTCTCTCAAACGTAAACAACTATCTCATAATAATTTTTAGATCATGTTTTCTGATGAATATCCATCGCAAATTTATGAGCATTAGGACCATAAAAAAATTAAAACATTGGCTTAGACGATCAAAATTGCTTCTGCTAGCAATGTCTAGATGTTTCGCCCAAAGACTGCCTAAAAAGCTGAAAAATAACCTTTGACAAGTTTATTGGGAGCTTTTGATGAGAACTGGACAAGTTAAAAAATCATTATAACTCCAACAATGCTCCAATCTATAAAGCCATCTCAATATCCCCAATCTTTATCAAATTCCAAGTCAAAGAAAACCCATAGACACAACGCAAATTAAAATCTAGCTCATCAAAATGAACAGGAAATATTTTTTTAACTTGTTAGTATGAGGATTTGTGATCGCAGCTATCCAAGTTTATTGCTTCAATGCACTCAATGCTAATTTACAAATATTTAAAGTCATTCACATTCTTTCATATTATTAAAAATAATTCCTTGACCTTAACTTTACGTTTCCCCACTCCACCACAATTCTATAACCACTAAGCAATATGTAGGAACTATGATGCTTTGTGTCTCTTGTTTTAAAAATACAGATGTGTCAAACAAGGTAATATAATAACTATGAGACTTGGTTCATTCACTCCTTACACTCATTTTTATAGAGCTTGACGTAGAGTAAAATATTCAGGACAATTGGAGGAATGATGTTGGCAACCAACTATATATGCTTAAATATTTTTCATTTTTAATCCTTCTAGTTGCTAATGCAAACTTCTAATTACCTTCACAACTATGTAAAAGGCCATTAATTTATAGTGTCATTCCAAAGTTTATATCGCTAACCAGCGATTAATAGTTGTTATTTTGGAGTTTAAAAAGATAATTGGATTCCGTAAATAAAAAAATTGTCAGCCTCAATCATAATTAAATAATTTATTATCATTATTATTATTAGAAAGTCATTAATAAAGTCACATAAATTCAATAAATAGGAGCATGGTATCAAACATTTTTCGTGACAGAAAAGAATAGATATTATTGAGTGATTAGAAGAAGAAATGGCGAAGGGATACGCATACATCTTCTGCCTCTGCCTCTGGTAAATTAATGATTTCCCTACTAATTTTGCATCAATATTTATTTAGTAAACACATTGATTTACCTACTAATTTGACAGGTGTTTGTAAATACAAGAAGCCAATGGAATATAACGATCCCCCCGCCAGGATGTGCGGATTTTACAGTGGGCATTATAAAGGGGATTGCGATCCTTTTACCAGCGGCCGTCATGATACCTGCATAAATTCTGATGGTGCTGCCAGTGGGAAATGCACTATTTTAAATCTTTTCATATGGTATTGTTAGAATAACAATGTTCCCAGTAGACTACAGACTTTGATGAGATTAGATTTTATTTTTGAATTAAGCTGAGTTGAATAGTATTGATTAATCTACAATAGGTCCGAGCTTGTTTTCTGTATTATATTTCTCTATTTACTAAGAATTTCTATAATTTGTCATCAATCAAGATATTTGAAGATATAGAACTACAGATCTGTTTATTTAAGGACTTCATAGATAAATTATTTAAATCATTTGCTAATTGAATAAAACTTCTGTAAGCCTGTGAGAATAAATATCATGATTGCGTATTCTATATAATTAAGACCAATATTAATGAAAAATTTAAAATATTCAGGGCAATTGGAGGAATGATGTCAGCAACCAACTATATATATGCTTAAATACTTTTCATTTTTTAACCCTTTCACATTATATAAGTGTGCTTATCCTAGCACCGGGCTTGTAAAATCATATAGTAAAATACACAAAATGAATGGTAGTTAGGATAAACCTATGGCTCTTTAAGACCATAATCTATGTGTTATATTTTCATGTCACTATTAATGCAATTGATTATTAATTATTTCAAGTTCTGTAGAGCATCTCCATTGACTATAAACATACAAGATGCTAAATATTTGTTTTCCTTCTCCCCTCTCTCCTATATCTTCATCTCCACTTCATCCTACTTTACAATTGTCAACTTTAGTTAAGAACTATGATGAATTCATCTCTTGTTGAAAATATTGCAATTTTTTTAAAAAGTAATTATAGACAAATACATAATCCAAATCATTCACAAACTCAGACAATATATACATGTATCGTATTGTATATTACCATGCAAATAATATCCTATCGGCGTAATCCTTGCACCTCCTTTTGAGTGCAAGTGCTAGTTTTACTTTCACACTTCATTTTCATTGTTTGCACTCTACTTTGTTGTGCAGCTGCTAGTGGAGTACAAGAATTGTCACAACTTTTAATAGATTTTGCATAGGTATGTATTCACTTTCATTGCCCAAAAATAGTCTTCATAAAAGAAATGAAAATATTTGAATGTTTTTAGATAATTTGAATTTCTCTTCACATGTCATGACTTTCACACTAAACCCTCAATTTATCAATTTTCCTTCAGATCCTATAGTTGTAGCCCATTATGCATAAATCTCTGCATAATATTATGTGTAAATCTCTACAAATTGTTTTCATTACTTTTAAAATATAGTCTTCATAATTTAGGATGCCCTATAATATTGTGTAAATCTCTGCATTACAGAAAATGATATGTGAGGAACTTTATTTGGATCATGTTTTCCTTTTTAAAAGCACAATTTCATGATTTGATATTGGCCTCAATTTTCCATCATTCAAACACCTTCCTTTTAGGCATAATATTTTGCTTTAAGATCTTTGATGCTAAAACCATTTTTTTCTTTAAAATAGCATGACAATTCGATATTGTACAAGTTGAATCAGATTCATAGTATCCTCAAAATTTATATGTTATCCATGACAATGTGAACATGGGTTCTTGATCCAGCCAACACAATACCAATTACAAAAAACATCTATTAAAGGATGGAACTTAGCTATAATTGTTAATTTAGATACTCTCACTAAGAGACCTATGTGCAAATCCTCACACATAGTAAGAAAGTCAACATAGTTTTAGAGGAGATAGACCCGCTTTAATGATAAGTTGTAACTATACATTATAAGTTTTGAGCAGAAATAACGCCTACAAAAGTAGGGACACAAGAAGAGATGGATATAAAGTAGAAAGGAAAAAAATCTAATGATATCATTGTATGTCATTTGGTTTTTGGATAGAGATTACAGATTGACAAGATCAAATGAGGGAAGAGGAGAAATCTCTGTGCAAGAGTACACACGAAATCCAAATAAGGTTGATAGTGAGAGGAAGCTAAAGGTTCACCACAATTATCCATTTCAACCAATGAAATTGAGAACACAAATTATGAGATCTAAATTGAGTTAATGATAAACTAGCACTTGCATCCAAAGAAGATGCAAGAGTTATGCCGGTAGATGCTTGATGGTGATATCGTCCCATTTTCTTTCATCATGGTATAGCCATTATGTCTTGGGACAGGCTAATCTTCAGACAAAATGTACTAAAGACAAAGAAGTCAAACTCTTTTTTTCTAGATTCATGAAAACTTAGTGAAGACCAAATGCTGAAATTTTTAGAAAAAATCATGATGTTTTGATTTTTTTTTAAATTATTCCATTGTAAAGTTTGTAGGGAGGATAGTCACGTCCTTATCTTTTGAGGTCTTGCTAGTGTCAAACTAAATTATTGTGTGGTTTAGTTATATTTGTTAGTCAAAGCTTCCATTAATCTGTGGATCTTCTCATTTCTATTCCAAGTTACATACCCATTTCGTATGTGGAGCCCAAATTGGTCTTACAAGTTTTTGTAGGTCCACAGAAATCATCATTACTTTCTATTTTGGTGTGGATCTATGTGTACAATTTGAAAAGGTTAAAACTTTTATTCTATTGGGGCCACCTAGTGGTTGATCACTCTTGGTCTTTACTGCCCCAAAAATGTTGCACTTTGACACTATTCTAACTTTCGCCTTTAGAGGGGTTACCATAATTGACCTAATTCTGACTATGTAAATAAATATTTGAACTTTTCCCATAGCCATCACTCCTAATATTTTGGAATTGAGCTCTTGCTTGAGAATGTGAAATAACTTCTCCATTCCAGTAGTGATATGAGCCAATGTCTATGCCGGCATCAAATTAACATTTTACTATTTTGAAAAAATAAATTAACAATTATTTTAAAATTGTATATTAAATTAAAATTTAGTTTAAAATTGCCATTTTGACTCCAGCATAGACATGGCCGTGATATGAGGTATTCAACTTCTCCATATATCTCCCACGAATTTGATTGGAGCACTGCAACACGTGCAATTTTAGCTTGGAAACTTTGTACTCGGGTTATATACTCTTGTGCTTTTCATGGTATTAAACAACTACCATCTTCCATTTAATATTTTTAGGATGTTGAGGTTCAATCATATGGGGATAGTCCCTTCTGATTATTTCATTCCCTATAATTTTACTCTTCTTTTAAATCATTTAAAAATTGTTCCTTGTTACAAAACCTTCCATCATTATTCTAAGCATTGATTTCTCCTTACTTTTTTCTAGCATCACTATGTCCATCACTTAATTGCATTTCCACACATTACGTGATTGATCTTAATTAATCACATTTCATCCCTTGCATTCCCACCTTGTTATTTATTAATTAACTTGGTTTCATTAAATTTGTGCTACTTAACTAACCAATAAAATTATTACTATTCAATGTATTCAACCCTCTCTCCAAAAATTTCTTGGTTCATTTTCTTTGATTCAAAGGCCATCATGAAATCTCTTAAATCAATCATCAATCGCTCACATTTACATGTTGTAGACTTCTCCAAGCCACTAAAATCTATCGTAGAACAAAGTGGTCACACTCTATTTGAGCTTTGTATTAGTTAAAAGAATTTAATGCGTTGTTCCTTCAGTGCTTTCCAAATCATGCTTAAACTTCAAATAGAATAATTTGAATAATCATTCTTTATGGAAAAAAAATTAAGATACTTATATTCTATATATATTATTTACATGTTTTCAATAAAGAAATGAGATACATCATGTCTACACCTAATGATGCCCACTAATATTTAAATCCTTTACAATAAACTAAAATTCCTCTAGGTGATTTTATTTTACTTTCATCTACAGAAATCCTAAAATGTATTCCAATAAAAAATCTTCCACACTATTTAAATCTTCTTGACCATCTTCCAATCAAAAAAATCTTCCACACCAATTAAATCTCCATGACCATCTAATTTTCCAATTTAATTACACATCTCAGACTCTCTCCTTGCAACATATAATCAAATGCCTTGCTGATCTCAGCAAAGGAGATTTCGTGAGTGATGAATTTCTCCAACTCAAGCTCTTGCAAAAACATGTAAGTAAGCATTAGAAACATGACATAGTTTAAATTCAGTGTTTCTGGATTCCATTAATTCCCAGTCAATCATGGATTCATCATAAAGGAAATTCAAAGCTTTCATCATACAAAAATTTATTTTTAGACATGAGAGAAGAGAATTGTATAGAATCATTGAGAATTGAATATGTAATGTCCCCACTTTAGCAGTCAAATTAATTTCTTATAAAGTCATTAAATAAATTTAAAAAATTAAAAGGTGACTTTATATTTATTTAACTTAATTAATTTTTGTATTACAAGGGAGAAGCTTCTAGAGTGTGTATTAATTATTGGAAAGGGGGAAGCCTCTAGTAATTTAATTTTCTAGAAGCATAATTAATTCTTGTATTGCAAGGGAGGAGTTGCTAGAGAGTGCATTAATTATTGGAAGGGGGAAGCTTCTAGCACTTGCAATTATTAATGTTTTAGTTCCTTCTAGAAGGGTGAAGGAAAAGGATAAATAGGGGCGACAGTCTCATTGTTTAGTATCAGATGATTGTGAATTACATTTGATAAGAGCTTGGATGTGTGAGTCACATATCTTTCTTAGCATTAGAGGACATTCATCCTCTCTTGTAACATTCTAGATGTCATTCCCTTGGGGTTTTGCCTTTGGAATACATTGCTATGTACTTGATTTTATCATTATGAGAACTAATATTATTTCAACAATGGTTCAATCTTCAATTTGCATAAATTCCTTCTTGCTCATGTTGTGTGGATTGAAACCTATGCAAATACATTAAAATCTCTTTCACCAATTGGTTTAGTTCTTGGGCATTTCCAAGGTGCCCATTACAGTGGTATCAAAGCTTTAAGTCCTGCCATCATGTGGAGGTCTTATAGGGAATTTGGGATAGCTGAATAGAGGGAAAAGTGTTTGACAAAATGTATATTAGTCTAGATCAGGAACATGTAATGTTTAGGTTATTGGATACATTAGAGGAGCAAAATAAGAAAATGTATATGATTTTGTAGCTAATGGCTAGATAGATGGGCATCAATATTGAAGATTTGTATGTTGCTCCAGTACAGGAGGTACTTGCTTCCTCAGTTGGGATCTAGACAAGTATAGAGCCACCTAGCTATGATGTTAGTGATGTGGGCATTTCAACGAAGTCAGTAGATGTGGGTTTACGCTCTAGTATTATTGATTCACAATCTAGTGTTGAGTCATGTATGTAGAATTAGGAGTCCACATATGAAGCTTTGTCAGGAGATGATGATGCAACAATAGTGGAATTAGGAGAATGCGAGGATATTATCATATCAGTAGCCACTTCTATGTTAGTTGAACTATCTAATGAGGAGTTTAGCAGTATGCATGTAGTTGTAGATGTGTGCTCTAATGATAGTACATTTGTTATTGCTAATGAGGTGAGTGATATAGTGACAGAGTCATATTATACTATTGATCAACAAAGTGTTGATGTTCACTTCTGGGAGAGTATTATGTTCAACATGGATGCAACATTGTCTTATGACAATCTAATATTTGAGGTTGATGTTGATCACTCACTTGAGTGGAGTTGGGCTCAATTTTCACCATCTATAAAGATTCAATTTTTTGTTGCAGCGGTTGGGAAGAAGAGATTTCATAGATCTTCTATGGAGCCACCTTCTAGTGACATTCTGACTTCTACATCATTGGCACAAGTTTTGGGTGCTAGGTTGCATGACATGTGGTTGGTCCTGATGATGCTTGTTTACAATTGGTTTAATGTCCACAAGGATGTCACATACTACTTCAATTGGGATCCAGGTGGAGGTTGAAGTTCATTGTATTGTTGGATTGCTTGAGGACAAGTAATTTCAAGGAGGGCAAATTGTAATGTCCCCACTTTAGTAGTTAAATTAATTTCTTATAAAGTTATTAAAAAATAAAAAGAAATAAAAAGGTGACTTTATATTTAATTAATTAAATTAATTAATGTATTATAAGGGAGAAGCTTCTAGAGTGTGTATTAATTATTGCAAAGGGGGAAGCCTTTATCAATTTAATTTTCTAGAAGCACAATTAATTATTGTATTGCAAGGGAGGAGTTTCTAGAGATTGCATTAATTATTGGAAGGGGGAAGCTTCTAGTACTTGCAATTAATTAATTTTTTAGTTCCTTTTAGAAGGGTGAAGGAAAAGGATAAATAGGGGTGAGAGTCTCATTGTTTAGCATCGGATGATTGTGAATTGCATTTGATAAGAGCTTCATTTTGAGAGTCACATATCTTTTTTGACATTAGAGGACATTCATCCTCTCTTGTAACATTTTAGACGCCATTCCCTTGGGGTTTGGCCTTTGGAATACATTGCTATGTACTTGATTTTATCATTGTGAGAACTAATATTATTTTAGCAGCAGTTTAGTCTTCAATTTGCATAAATTCCTTCTTGCTCATGTTGTGTGGATTGAAACCTATGCAAAGACATTAAAATCACTTTTAGCAGTTGGTTCAATTTTTGGGCATTTCTAGGATGCCCATTACAGAATAAATTTTTACCTTAGACAGATACTTCTCCACTAAACCTAGTAGATTTAACTTGGGCTTATAGTTCCAAAAGAATGTTCCTTTTAGTGTTTTATCTTTGAGGAAGTTGATAGGACTAGTTGTGAAAGCTGCATCTGAATGAGGCACTCCTACTAAAAGTGCCATGCCCCATCCCTTAAATGAAAAACAAACATTTATTCAAGTCAGTGAATAAAACATTCAAGCATTTGCAAGCTTATCATTAATGGCAACAAAACATTTTGAGTAATATATGTCAGGGGTACATACATCATGAACACATTCAAATGCCCAGATCATTGCATTAATGTTCCCTGTACATTCCACACTGTAGTTTGCTCCTCCATCAGTTTTGTCTATAATTACCTAAATCCAAAAGAAGAAATTCGTCAATATTTCTACACTTAAATATGACAAGATCCATTCAACCCATAGAACTGTCCAAAAGCACAAAAGATTAGATTATAGAATTGTATACCGACATTGAGTAAAACATAAGATAACAGACCACTTGAATAGAATTCTGGTGGTCTTTAGGGTTTATGTATTCTATTACACCAAACTCTTTTGCTGAAAAGAAAAATCAAATATCTTGTTAGATAAGAGAGTACAAAAAAGATAAAAGGTGATTTCTTTGGTCATAGCATGCATCAAAGCTTTCAAACCAGAGGCATATTATGGTCAATGTATTAGTTGTTTATTGGAACCACTCTCACATAAACAACTATCATGCGGATCACAATATACTTGCTGTTTAATCCTTTCCAAGTCAATGTAGTTAAGCACATTTTTCAAATCTCCTAGGTACCAAATCAATGCCAATAATCTGGGAAGTTCTAGCTATTCTTGCTCCTTTGGCAAACTTAAGAAAATGAAAAGTAACATTGAATTGGAAAAAAAGAAAAGTAACACTCAATTGAAAGATTTCAATATATCAGAATCTTCTTATATATATGCATTCTACATATCTATAATATATGAACTTTTTTTATAAAAAAAATGTAAAACATTTCCAATCCTAATCAATTAATCCTTACCACAATCCCAACACCTCCAAGACCAAATATGGCTAGGGTTGAGCCCTTCTTAGGTTTAGCCACATTCAATGTAGCTCCCATGCTTGATTTCATACAGAATTTGAAGTACAATCCATAAAAACCATGGACCAATACCCAAAAATCTTATGATATCAATTGAGATCTCATGTTAACTGAACTGTGGAAACACCACAACTGAGAATGCAGGTTTTGCTAAGAGGAGTTGTAGGATTTATCTTGTCAACACAACCAACATGTGCAATGGTGTATTCACTGAATGTGGATGTCCCCAGGATGTGATAAATGGGTTGTCCCTTGATGGAGAACCTTGACTTGCCATCACTAACCATAACCCCTCAGTCGGTGTTAATCCTTAGCAGATCACACATATTACTTTCTTCAGATTTGCATTGCCTGCAATCTCCACATTCCCCTGTAAATATAGGTAGAACATGGTCTCCCTCCTTCATATTAGTTACCTATTCTCCCATGCTTTCTACCACTCTACAATGTGCATTTAACACTACTTATCAGTGAATGTCAATATACTTTATTTTCAAAAAATATGTAAACATGCCTGATCAATAAGCCCTTATGACCTATATCAACCCTAATTATACATATGATAAAACCCTAATTGACATTAGGGTTTTAAAATTGATAAGATAGGTTACTCTATTTGCTCCTTGCTTTCAAAATTAATTCAAATATAGTAACCTAGTTTGTTCTAGAGATAGATTTGATAAATGGGGAAGGGAATTTACCTCGCTACTTCATGTTCAAATATACATGGGAAAATAGGAGTTTGGACCTATAATGGAGGAGAAGCACTACACTAGTTAGGTTTAGAATGAAGAAATTATGAGCTTCTTAAAAAGTTAATGAAGGCACTGACCTTTGCCTTCCAGAAAACAAGATCCGCGTGACACAAGGAAATGTAATAGCTTTTAATTCTGACCTTCATTGCCTGTAGAGGTGTGACTTGCACTTCCTTGATCTTTAGGGGCTCCCCTACTACCCATGCCATGGTAGCTACTCACTTTGCATTTCTTGGAGACTATAATAGAGACAGAAAATCAGAATCTCTTATCAGGGACCTGCAAACTCATAGAACTTTCCTATCTACGAGAAAATGAAGAGATCAACTTCAACATCGCAGATAACAGAGAGCTCTTTAGCCTTTTTTAGTAGCCCCTCGAGTTTCGAGAATGTAACCTTTTGATTCATAGTGTTTTCTATTTTTGACATATGCACTTTACCCCTCTCCATTCTATTTAGTTTGCAGACATATACAATGGGCTCCTCACCACTCAAATGTTTTATAAATACATTTACTTTGTATAAAACTAGAAATAACATCATTTATACTATAAATAGCTACCTGAGTTGGCCTAGTGGTGGAGAACTTGTACTCTTGAAAGAGAGGTCACAAGTTCAAATCCCACTGGGGGGTATGGTATGTATGCCTCGTTTGTAGTGCCAAGCGCCTCTCGAAAAAGAGTACAAGGTAGTCCCATATCACTGTCACCATATGTAAACCCAAAAACTATGTCATAGTGTTGTGGACTATAAAACCCACTTACATTTTTTTTTTTAAAACTTCAAAATCAGTATATTTTCATATTCACCGAATAAGATGCAATTGTCCAAACTGGAGACACTAAATGCTTGTTTTCAATAATAGAATAGTACGATATCCTACATATGCCACCATTAATATGAAAAATCAAATCAAATCTAAATCAAATCCAAATTTGATAGACTAAATCAAATCTTAGATTTGACAATCGAAAAATAGTTTACCATATCTTGTTTTCGCATCAAATAGGTTTGGGCTAAAATGCCCACCTATAATAGCCTATCGACTAAATATGGGGAAATTTGATTGCTATAGTAGAAATGACAAAGAAGCAACTATTTTTATTGAAATTAAATTCTAGTGAATCAAATGTTTGTCATCCTACTATGGAGCATGCAGATTGATTACAACACCAAAGGTATAGGCATCCTAATTTCCAAGGAATGCATATGTTTGAACAAAAAATTACGCTACAAGAGTTACCAACTATTAAAGCAAGAGGAATGTAAGCATGCAAGGACTGTATAATTGGCAAACACCATAGGGTTAAATTTCCTATAAGTGCATATAGATATAGGTGGACATTGGAGCCTATGATTTGTGTTGTTCCATGTCCAAGGTAAGCAAAAGTATCAGACAGTTTAGGATTCAAACTAGGAAAGCTCATTTTCAACTAAGGCTCAAATTCAACACTCTTAAAAAGAAAAGACTTGGCATATCAAAAATTAATAAAATATACATATTAACACATATTTTAAACTTGTAGACTAAGCCCTTTGACAATTAAGCTTTTACGCCATAGTAAAATAATCAAATAGAAGTTACTTTGATCACATACACAATATAAATGTCAATGATGGTATGAAAGATAATTTAAGTCTAATTTTTTTGGATTGTTAAGTATAGTGGAAAGGAGTGAGTATCCCCTAGACAGACCGACATTACTAGCTCTTTGTGAAGTCATGAACTTGTATCTAAAACAAGCCTCTAAATACTATTAGTTTAAAATAATTGACAAAAACCCCCACAACTAAAATGATTTCTTAATTAGAAATGCATTGTTACCCCCAAATTATTGGGGAGATGCATTGAATGAGTGAACAAATCACTACTACATTTGGGCCTGAATTGCAACAAAATTATGATGGTAACCCATCGTACAACTAACATCAATCAAAATTGGCTCCCATCAGATAGCCATCAGACTTTTGCTAGTGCAAGTTGCGATGACAAGGGTTATCGACACAGTTGTGATGACCATAGGTATCATAAATTGGGCTACCATTCTGGAAAACCATTCATTTTCATCGTAACAATTATGACAGAAATATATTGACGACACCTTTGCAATTGTGACATATGTGCAACATAAATGCTATGGGCCCCTCTACAAGCATTGGAACCCTCCATCACAATTGGGATAGGCATGTGGTAAGATTGACGACCAGCCATTGCAATTGTGATGGCATGTTGTATTTCTAAAAAATAATTTGGTGGAAAATGTTGAATAGCTATGATGCAATCATAGGTTAATATCAAGCTTCACTTGGTTTCAAGAATAGTTTAATATTCTTTACTAATCAGCGTCAATCATGTGAAGGTGGAAGCTAATTTGCCCCCTGCCCCCCTGAACATCTAAATTCCCCATTAATATCTAAAATCTTAAGAAAAGAATCAATGTTTAAAGAAAAAAAATGGTTCCATACTTGCAAAGTAACATCATTTTCCCATCTTTTGGTGCATGTCAGTTTTCTATCGCATCCAAAATAAGATTTTGTCACTCTAAATCAAGAATGCATGGACAGTAGATAGAGATGATAAATCACAATGCAATTATATTTATTTAATAGGTCTATTAAGTTTTTAAAATTATAGACCATCATCATGAACAATGTTCGTGATGGTCTATAACTTAAAATACCTAATTAAAGCCCTCTAATAAAAATGAAAACTTGTTGTATTTTTCAGCACCTCCTGATGTCATATGCATATGAATTGACATTGCATATTGAATTATGGTGTCCTTCTGCACTACCTAAAACTAAGAGATTCACATAATTAGTTGTCATACAATCATAGTTTATTGTTTAGCTTCACTTGGTTTCAAGAATAGTTTAATATTCTCTACTAATTAGGGCCAACCACATGAAGGTGGAAGCTCATTGGCCCCCCTACTCCCCCACCCTTCCCCCCTCTAATAAAAATGAAAACCTGTTGTATTTTTCAGCACCGCCTGATGTCATATGCATATGAATTGACATTGCATATTGAATTATGGTGTCCTTTTGCATTGCCTAAAACTAAGAGATTCACATAATTAGTTGTCATACAATCATAGTTTATTGTTTAGCTTCACTTGGTTTCAAGAATAGTTTAATATTCTCTACTAATCAGGGTCAACCACATGAAGGTGGAAGCTCATTGCCCCCTACCCCCTCCCACACTCCCCTCCCCCAAACATCTAAATTCTCATTTAACATCTAAAATCTTTGAGAAAGGATCAATCTTTAAAGTACTTGGAATGTCCTCATCGCCTCTTGCTACTCTCAGGGGAAGTCCATCTTCATTTCTCACAAGCAATTCATTACATGAGTACATCTAGGAATGTCCTCATCACCTCCTACATAAAATGAATCCAATATTAGAAAATTCCCACTAAGAAATAATAGTTCAAGAGAAATAAACACATGAAAAATGAGAGAGAAATAGAGGAATCTACTTACCAATAAGCATTGCCATCGTATCTATGGCCATGCTACCTATTAAGTGAGTTTTATTCTTTTTCTATTGTGTCAAGATCTCTCTATTTATCTACATACATGGGTGAATGCACAAAGTTGGGTCACAATTCTATAGAAGTCAATTCCATGGAATGGACCTCTTAAAGAATGGGTACTCAATTTTAACAAATCAGCTACCCGTTATGGTTCACATGCCTGATCCGTATTCAAAAAGTGGGTACCTAATTTTTAATATGGATCAGGTACCCAAACTATGATTTAAAAATTGGGTACCCAATATCAGAAAACTATAAAACCCGCTTTTTATTGGGTTTTCACTCATTTTCATTAGCATCAGAAATGGAAGCCCTATTTAAGCTTACAAACAAGAGCCTATTTTTGGATTTCTATTGACCCCCAACTACCTTTTTTTAGTGTACTAGGCATTTTACTTTGTTTTGTAGTATTTTATTTCATTGTTTTCAGTTTGACACTTTATAATTCTATCAATTTATTGCTTTTTTTCATGTTTAATAGTTTTTAATATGTAAAATTGTAAATTTCCATTGTTAATGGTTCTCTATTTAGAATATTGTATCTATTAATTTAAATAGTTTTGTATCTATTCATTTTAATTTTTGTTTTGTAAATGTTCATTTAAAAAATATTATTTTAGATGTATTTAATAAAAGTTTTAGAGATGAATGATTAGATAGATGTAAATTAGATTGTTTAAACATGTAATTACAATGATGTTTTAGATTTATTTCAACTAAATAGTAATTAATTGTAAATTAGTTTGTAAACCATTTAACAAAAAAAGTAAAACTAACTATATTCCTAAGTGTAACCTCAACCTAACCATAACTTTACAATAATTTAAGATCTAAACCCTAAACATTAAACTTAGTATTTAACATGCTCCCTTACCTTAAAACCATAATTTAAACTCTAAACCCTAGATTCATGTAACTCTAATTGTAAGCCCAACTCTTTAATCCTAACATTAACTAAAACTCTAATCCTAAATAATCATGCAACCAAATCCAAACACAACCTTAGCCCTAATTATGTCATAAATGTAGACTCTCTTAAATTCTATTTGTGATTTTCACTAAGTAATGTTTCCCTTCCAAATGAAATGTAATTTTAAATCCCATACTCCAAATTATGTGTCATCATATTCATTTATCATTTCATTGTTTAGTTAGATAAATTTTACTACAAATTTTTTAATAATTTAATGACCATATTTTTTTTATAAAACTACACACTAATCCTAAACATAGTATTATCCTTTATGTAAAATCTCATTCTCACCATAATTCTAAGCCTAACCCTAACACTAATTAATTTATTTTAACCATTATATAATAAAAAATGAGAAACCTAACCCTAATCATTAATTTGAAATCCTAATACAAGTATCCTAAACCATTTCTTAAATAATTAACTTAATCCTAAATGTTAGACCCTAATTCTAATTATAACTTCAAATCTTAAACCTAACACTTGATCCCTAGCTAGGTAACCATAACAATAACCATAATGGAAAGTAATCTTAATCCTAACCATAATTAAAATCGTAATCCATAAACCTAGCACATGATCCTAAAATGTAAACCCTAATTCTAATCCTAATTTTTAAACAATAATTCAAAGTGCTAAAATATAATCTTAAATGATCATCCATCAATCCTAAGTCTAAACCTAAACTATAATTCTAAATTCTAATGCCTAATCTTAAATTATAAGCCTTGAAATAATAGGCTTTGTAATCCTAAATCTTATATTTTGTGCCCCAATCATAATGTTAATTACTCTACCCTAATTCTAAATGGATAACCCGAAATCCTAACCCAAACCAAAATCTTATTTATGTTAAATCCTAATTGTTTTAATATTGAACTTTAATCATAAATGCTTTAAAGCATAATCTTGAACATTGAAATACAAATTTTAAACACTCATATTAAATTTCCTATAAAATACATACCATAGTCCTAATCATATTTCTAATTTAATGATGTAAACCCATACCATAATCTTTACCCTAGCCCTAATTCTAAATGTGAAACCATGATTATAAATGACCTAGACCCTAATTTCTCAATAATTTCTCTAAATGCTAAAATCTAAATCACTAAGCACTAAATTATCCCAATCTTAACCATAATTAAAAATCATAATCCTTAAAGCTTGCACGTGATCCTAAAATGTAAATCCTAATTTTAATCATAATTCTTAAACACTTATTCTAAGTGCTAAACTATAATCTTAAATTATCATCCATAAATCCTAAATCTTAACCTAAACCATATTTGTAAATTCTAATGCCTAATCTTAAATGATAAGCCTTGAAATAGTAGTCGTAATCCTAAATCTTATATTTTGTGCCCCAATCAGAATGTTAATTACTCTACCCTAATTCTAAATGGATAACCCTAAATCCTAACCCAAACCACAATCTTATTTATGTTAAATCCTAATTGTTTTAATGTTGAATCTTAATTGTAAATGTTAACACATAATCCTAAATATTTAAATATAAATGTTAAAAATTCATATTAAATTTCCTAGAAAATACATACCATAATCCTAATCATATTTCTAATTTAATGGTGTAAATTCATACCATAATCTTTACCCTAGCCCAACTTCTAATTGCCAAACCATGATTAGAAATGGTAGACCCTAATTGCTCAATAATTGCCTAAATGCTAAAATCTAAATTACTATAAACTAAATTATCCCAATCTTAACCATAATTAAAAATCATAATCCTTAAACCTAGCACATGATCCTAAAATTCAAACCATTATATAATTAAAAATGAGAAACCTAACCCTAATCATTAATTTGAAACCCTAATACAAGTATCCTAACCCATTTCTTAAATGATAAACTTAATCCTAATTGTTAAATCCTAATTCTAATTGTAACTTCAAATCTTAAACCTAACACTTGATCCCTAGCCAGTTAACCATAATAGTAACCATAATGGAAAGTAATCTTAATCCTAACCATAATTAAAATCGTAATCCTTAAACCTAGCACGTGATCCTGAAATGTAAACCCTAATTTTTAAACACTAATTCAAAGTGCTAAACTATAATCTTAAATTATCATCCTTCAATCCTAAATCTAAATCTAAACCATAATTCTAAATTCTAATGCCTAATCTTAAATGATAAGCCTTGAAATAGTACGTTCTATAATCCTAAATCTTATATTTTATGCCCCAATCATAATGTTAATTACTCTATCCTAATTTTAAATGGATAACCTTAAATCCTAACCAAAACCACAATCTCATTTATGTTAAATCCTAATCCTAGTTGATTTATTAATAGTGTTTTGGAGTATTATTTTATGGTTAGGCTTAAATTTGGTATAATGTTCAATTATCCTTAACATTAAAGTTTACTTTTGTGTTTAACTTTATTTCTATAATTGATACATGGTTTTAAAGATGTACATTTATATAATTCTTATTTTAGATTTATTTTATTAAATAGTAATTTTGTGATTTTTTATGTTGTTTAAACATATATGCAGATTATATTTGATGGACCCACCCCCACCCCCTCCCACACTCGCACCCCCACCCCCACCCCCACCATCTCAACCTCCACCCCCACCCCCACCCCCACCTCCATGACCACCTATTCCTCCTCCAACACCTACCATAGAGGATCTAAGGGAGAGCATGAGGCACAACCTTCACAACCTCATGCATGATATTCAAAGCATTAGGCATGAGGCTCATCCCCCTCACCTACTTTTCCTTGAAGATAATATGCAAGGCATTGTACACTCTATTGAGCATTTGGATAGTGACATCGATAACTTTAGATTATGGAGGAAAAACATGCATGCCTTCTATCCTGATGGCCTATCCTATAGAGAGGTCCATCAGCTCAAACTAAATAAAGGACATTTTAAAAGATATTTTGTAAACCCTAATATAGGTCTTGAGATTAGCAATAAAAAGCCTCACATTTCTATTAGATAGTGCACACATCTGTGTATATCAGTGCACTTTTGGGAGCAGTGGTGGATGGTATTTGATCATCCACCACACACAAACCATGAGGTGCCCAGCTACTTTCTTAAGAAGCTTTGGGCTAAGTTTGAATTGGATTTGAAACTTAATTATTTTGATATTAGATCATTTTAGGGGGTTGGTGGAGGGATGCCTCAGGATAGGCCTAGGGCAAAGCTAAGTAATAATACAAGGAATTGCATATGTCCTTAGCCTCTTGCACCTCTTCCTACACTAGTTGTCCCAGTGCCTCACCATCAGTGAGTAATGTCATCTTCTCTTGCTTCATTGAGTGCCCTTTCAAGCAATTTAGTAGAGCAATGGATGTAGATGACAGATATTCATCCACTAGGACATATTTGTACCCATTGTGGAGGTATATGCAGAGGCCCCCAAAGTGATGTCAATGCGGCACATGATGGCCATGATGCTAAGGGTGTTGATTTTGATGATGATGCATACACTACTCATGGTGATGGTAGTGATGATATTAATGTTACATCATTTGTTTTTTATTAAGGGAAATATGTTTTAATGGGGCCCTGAAACCCTTAGACTTATAAAAGTAAAACATAGATAAAATGCTTAAAGTATCAAACAAACTAAAAGCAACATTTTGAAACAACCCCCCTTAGGGAAACAAGATATAAACCAGACAAAAATAGGGGAGTAGAAAAAAAAAACAAGAGAGGCCCAAAAGCTAGGAAGGCTAATCAGGTTATTTCTCTAAGTATTTCTACAGCATGAATTTCAAGCTCAGACATTCTTCTAGCCCCCTTTTTCATATCAGAAAAATCTTTATCAGGTTCCTGGATATCCTTCTTCTTTGTGCTAGATTTGGTTCTCTTCCTCTAGCCATCCTTAGGAGACCTATCTTTGGCATTGTTAGGAGAATGATCATCCTCTTTGCTGGCCTTGTGTTCTTTATTTTGTTGATGAGCACCTTTATGTTCTCATTAGCCTCTTTGAGGATGTTGTAGCTTTTCTAAGCAATATTTTGCATAGTGCCATCCATGGTTTGAACCCTACTCTTCACTTCCTCCACTCTGTCATCCATGTCCTTTTCCTCTTCTCTTTTCCTATTTTTCAAGTTATAATTCTCCCTCTCCAAACTGCTGACTCTATATTAGAGCTCCTAAATTTTTGTGGAAAATCCATTTAGTGGTTCAATAGCTATCCACCACACTATTTTTTATGTTGTTAAGCACATCCATTTGAGGGTTTCCTTTTGTGATATCACTTAAAATCACAAGGCCTGGGTTGATCAGCTCCTCCATTTAAATTTTTCCCTCTCTATTCTCCTTGACCATTGTTCTAATCATTTCTCTATTGATCCCTATCCTTGCAGAAATAATATCAAACTTCCTCCACACTACATTCCTATCTTTTCCTGTAATCATGCAATTGTAGTGGTTGGATCCCAATTCCTCATAATCCTACTCATGCTCTTCCCCACACCCCTACTTCTTATCATTCTCATCACTATCGTTCCCCACCTCCTGATTTTTCTTATTGGATTCAAAATCTCTCCCTCTATTCCCACCCCTGAAAGTCTTGTCCTCATAATCCTCCTCTCTGTTGGTCGACATTTTTATGGTAATGTTTCTCTTATCACCTGTCCTCCCCTTCTTCGAGATTGGTCTCCTCTTCTCCATTAGTGATGTCACTATCCATGTCCATGCCCTCCACCCTTTCATTTTAGTCCCTATTAGACGAAATCTCAAAGCCCTGTTTAGGTTCGGTATTCACTTTTTTCTCCTTTCTCTCCATTTTGATACTTTTTTTACCAATATTTTACATTGGGATAGCATCCTCCTCCATGTCCAAGTGCATCTCTTGGCTGTCCTCAGTATCTAAAGGAGTATAGTCCTCTCCCAACTCATCTGATTCATCTCTACCCTTCTTCCCCACCTTCCTATTCTTAATTTGTTTCCCCATAGACCTAGCCTTAAAAAATTCATAGATTAGCAACAAAAGCCCTTCATGGAAGGCTAGATTACTTGAGTGCTTCTCCTTATAGTCATTAATATTTTCATTAATAGATGACTAAAGGAAAAAAGGAATAGATATCTTTGCCCCATACTTAAAATGGTTAAGAAGCATGAAATAATGGATGTAGAGTTGGTCAAATCTTGTGTCAAGGAAAATGTATTTGATTATAACCCTCAGCACAAACCTCCATAGTAGCTTAATAGAGCTCGATAGGTAGTAGGTATCTTTCTTCACTAAGGCCATATTTTCCTCCAAATCTTTAGTGAATTGAACCAAAACCTACCCATAAGTCTTTTTATCTCTATAGAATTTCTTCTCCATGATGGGTATGCTAGTCACTGCAGAGATAACATCCTCTGTCACCGTGAAATCCACTCCATCAATCTTTACAATCCCCTCATTCAAGATCTTAACCATGCTTTGTGTAACAAAGGGTTTCTACCCATGAAGTCATTCAATGAAATTAGTAACTTCACCTTTTTTCAAAATGCTCCACACCTTAGAGCGTCTATGCCACTTTTGAGCTTCATCCTTGGGTTCCCTCCTATGTCTTTCCCCCACCATTATTTCTTCCTCTTTGCAAACTTTTCTTCTAGTATTGATAATCTTCAAAGCTAGATTATTGTAAAAACTAGTCATTTTTGCAAAACTTCTTTTCACCTTGTGTACTTTATGCCCAAAATCAATCCTCAAAGTGAGAGGGCATTCTTGAGTATCAGACATAGAGGGCATCCTCGAACGTTAGCCACATAGGACATTGGGTGAATGTCGACCATAGAGGACATTCTTTCTTGTTAGCCATAGAGGCTATTCTTAGTGAAAACCTTCATGCCTAGTAGAGGGCGCTTGTAGTGAATGTCACCATAATTAGTAGAGAGTGTTCTTAGTGAGCACTGCTATTATGGATAGAGGGTATTCTTAGAGAAGTGTCACTAGGCTTGGCAGAGGGTGTTCTTAGTGAGGGTCACCACCCTTGGTAGAGGACATTGTAACTAAATGTTTCCATTTGTGGTAGAGGTAATTCTTATAGAATTCCACCCTTATTGGCAAAGAGAACATTATAGAGACTCTATGTTTGAGATATTTATTCACTAGAGACAAAAAAACACTTATGTGCGATGACATCAAGATAAGTTCCTTCTTTAAAATCATTCTCAGTAATTTAAAGATAATCTTATAATTTTTAATTTTATATTTATAACTTTCTACTCCCAAATTGAAATGGTTGTTGTAGGACTATCAATCAAATCAAAAGTGAAAGGTATTGAGTTGCTTGAGGACAAGCAATTTTTGGAAGGGCAGACTATAATGTCCCCATTTCTAAGATGGATTTTAATAATAATATGGTTAAACTAAAATTAGAAAATATAAATATAATAATATTACAACATATAATCTATGATTAGATAAAATATTATTATGATATTATATTATGAAATAAACCTTTAAATAATAATAAAGATTATTCAAATACTAAATTGAAAACTTATCAAATAAGTAGACCTAATCAATAAATTTGTATGGGACATTTCCAAAAATTGAGGATCTATTCAAAGACTTCAAAATTACATAATTACAAGAGATTGAGACAATTATAATTAATTAAATTGTAAATCTAATTAAGTATAAATAACTGGCAAGAAGAAGTCAATAAGAGTTGGTGATCATTGTACACATAGAATGGGGAACTTAGGTAGTGACCTCTTCATCAATAGTTCAACCAAATACAAACGAATATCTCTTAACCATCTTTGTATGATATAGAGCCAATTGTTAATTACCATCAACGATGATAAGAGATACAAGAAATATAGCAAACAAGATGATTTTCTAAAGGACAAATCTCTCAATCATAGTTGTAAGAGACCGATGAGAAGATAAATTCCAAAGGGACACAATGCCATTGGATGAGTCTTTCTAGCATGTCTCTTCCTCTAAAGAATTAGGTATGTACTCAACTAGAAGCTATGTAATTACTTGAGGGACTATTATGATAAAGACAAATTGCAAAATAAAGGAAGTAGTAGTCATTGCAAAACAAGGAGACTGCCAATCTAAATTAGCAGTTTGTGTGTTCAAATTACCAAGGCACACATAGGGTGATTAAGGATAATATATCAAAGTGCAAGAGAATTGTTCAAAGAGTACAAGGGTGGTCACAAAAATCTTGATGGAAATACAAATTTCCATCCCATGGTCAAAAGGTGTCGAATATCTAACAAAATGTATTTCCATCAAAGGCTAAGAGGAATTCTGAATGATACACCCTAGATTTATATCTAAAATAAAAGATATTCACCATATAAATTAGCTTAAAAATATAGCCATATGGAACTGAAGACTTTGAATGGAAGATAATTACATCAAACAATAGAGGGAATATTCATGTTAGAATAAGGAAGATAATCATATTGCTAGCCAGTCACAGCTAAAGGATTGAACATGGTTATCGATACTAATTATCTTCAAATGTTAAAGGCTTAAGATAAGTCACCACTCATGATATAGGAAAATAAGTATTAAAGAAGTATAAAAAAGTTTATAAAGGTATGAGTGCTACATGGAGATAAGAGAAACCATCAGTTAAACCATCCATTTATAGATAAGAAATACCATACATATCTGATACATTTTGAGGAGATATTCTTAATAGTAGTAATTCAATTATAATCTATAACTTTGGACCAACTAATCATGCACAACATTGAGTAATTATTAAGAGTAATCCTAAAAATTATAGATTGTCCCAATATTACAAGAAAATGAATTTGGGGGACATCACACTCATCCATTGAAATTTTCCATAATACCTTATTGGTGCGTCTCCCTTTGTATCTTTCTAATTTGATATTTGTTGCCACAACCAAATGAGAATAGTGTAAAATCTTCTTTTTGGATTGGTAGTCTTCAAATGTTGGTAAACCATTTCTTCTTGTTAGGTATGTATGTAACCAAGTGCTAGCTACAATGAAAGACCTAATTGGATACTCAAAACCATCATCATTTACTTGATGACATATCAATTTTTTCTTAGGTTCCACACATCTAGCTAGCTGATACTTAGTCTATTCATCATTATCATTAGGTGCAAAAATAGCATAAACATGACTTACAAGATAAGATAAAAGTACATAAACACTTTAATCAAATGTTTACATATATAACTAACATATTAATGAAATGTCCTTGAATTATATTAATGACATGTACATAAATAAACAATATAAATTGAAGCATGATCACGACCAAATTTAATTAAATTATGCATTCCAGGTTGTATGAGGTTTGAAATACGACCATATTCTTTCGATGCAAAAGTAACATTCTAGCCTTCATTTACTATATCATCTTGAAAATGTGTGTCAATAAGTGCTAATGATTTTTGTTGCCAATCTTCAACCCATTCTGTATTCCTTCATTCTTCCCATTGACCTACAAGACAAAACTAACAAAAACAAGTAAGCTCCTTAGTCCATACAATCTAAGTGTTAGAATCTAAACTCCTAAATGAATGCAATTTAGTTGACCTGCTAATTGTGTCATAGTCATATCTTGAAAGGATATTCTTCTCTTCAACTAGGAAAAAGAAATGTCTGATTGTGGAGTTCTAACTTGATCCTTTGTATAAATATTTCTTACACCATTCCACAATCTCATGTGCATTTTTGAATTTGGCTTTTTCCTCAAATTTTAATTGCTCTCTACTAAGGGCTCTCTTCATCCATGTACCAGCACCATCATGTTCTCCTTTACCATGTCCAACCTCAAAAAAATTCTACACATGTTGGATATTAGTTTGCCTATGTGTCCTACTCAACCAATAGAATATTCTATCATTTAAAAATTGTCTTGTACTATTATCTGACCATATCTAATGTTGTGTCATTTGAATTTGTTTTTTTTTTAAATTATCATAAAAGACCTTGAAACAATATTGGAGAAACTTAGCTGAATAAAGTTTATTATCACTCATATAGAAATGGTACTCTCTCAATATTTTTTGATCCTCCTCTATACTATCAGGTGCATGCCTATAAACTGTATGAACATAAATTGTTACTTGCACTGAATTGTAATATTGTGCTTGTATCTCATCTTGCGGTGCAACTATGTAGTTCTCTGCAAAGTCAACAATTAAAAGGATAGTACCAATTATAACATATTCTTACAAATGCAAAATTTTCCATCAAGTCATCTAGCCTATTGAGAGTGTTTAACATATTTTGGTATGATCACACTCTTAAACTCATCCATAAATTTATGACAAGTAACTTTATTTGTAACTAGATCACACCTTCCAATCTTCCCATCCTTCAATGGATATCAATAGTTTTAAATATGTTTACATCAATTAATTGTTGCCCAAAAGTAGTCAAAAAAATTTCATGCAAACATTCATCTAATAAAGAAAAATTTCCACACATGTCACATGTACTAAAAAGACATGCATTGCAAAGAAAGTATTGGTCATTAGGTGGCTTACAAAAAAAACCTAATATGAAATCCTTTATAGTTTGAGGTGGTATTTTTATACCATATTCCTGTAACATTTATTTACTATGCATGGTACTAAATATAGATTGAAATAAATCATAATGGTAACAAAATTAAACATGAGTTCTACAACAACATGTGATTCTTGTTAATTCTTACATACCATAGTTTACACTTTTCAAAATATCTTTGACTAATGGTAATAGTTAACACCTTACCATCTATAAATTTTTTGAACAATTCAGTTTGAGTCATGTCCAAAAGGTGTTTAGGATGTGGGTCACATATTTTTGAGCCAACTCTCAATTTAAAAACATCTCTTGAATTAGGTGAGACTCTTGTATTATCATGCCAAAAAATTTCAACCAAACTTTTGACTTCGCTAGTAAGTTTCATATCAGATCTCAGGAGTCTACCACTAGAAGTCCATAAACTATTTTTTGGATCATATTCAAAGTTAACCCTTCTCTTTACATCTCTTTCTAAAGTCTTATGATTAAAATTAAGATATCCACTTATGTTTCTAATCAATCATTTTTTAGTAGTTGATTTGTTAACTAAAGTTATTTCTATTGCTCATTGTGTTGCATTCTTATCTTTAGAGAAACTTCTCTTTCTGATAACATCAAACTCACTAGAAATAGTGGATAAAAATTGTTTTAAAGACTCAATTTTATTCTTGGGTTTTTCATACTTTCCTAAACTTTTTATTACTTTTTTCATTTTAGACATTTTAATTAGTTGGAACATCAATTGACATTGAAACCCAAATTTCTTATTATGTCTATATAATCAATTAGCACATGTCCTAATTTTTCTCCATGAAACCAATCCATGAAGATTATCAACCACACCATTAGAAAAATGAGAATTATGTTCATGCACTTCGGTATCATTCATACATGTTTGTTCAGTACTTGGTGTTTCTATGTCTACATTTATACCATTGTTATTTTCAATTGGCATTTCATTTTCAATGTTATTTAGAATTTGAATCTCATTTTCATTTTTCCTTGGTAATTCTTTTTGAGGCAATCATTTCTATTGGATTTTGTTGTGCATGATCATTTGACAATCTATTCTCATGAAGAAAATCTAAATCGTTTAAATCGTAACCTACTTCTAAAAAGTGACCAATTTCATCATGAGAAAAAACTCGAGCATTTGGAGACACAATTGTATTGAATTTATTATTAGAATGTGCACCTAAATATCCTTGTACAGGGTTCTCTTCTTTAGCCTCTTCATCTATTGTGGCATCTTCAATGTCTTTCTTCTTTGAAACATCACTCAACTCTCTAATTCTTTGTCTTCTCTCTCATTCAAGTTGTGCTTCATTCTCTTTGTTTTTTGAAATCTCCTCATTTGTTAGAACTTTTATTTTCTTCTTTCTTTGTTGTTTTTATCCCATGTTTGCACCAATTTTGAATTGGAATCAATAGCTTGCAAATTGTAGAAGATGACAAGAAAATAGAATAATTATGACAGAAATTTGATGTTACAGTTTGAAACTATCATTCAACCATTGTAATCATTGAAAAATTCTTTATGGGGCATCTTTTGGGGACCAACGAATACATCAGAATCAAGTACCTAATTTTTCTAATGGCTAAATACAAATCAAGCACCTGATTTTTGAATTGCAAATTGGGTGCCCAATTTTGGTGCCATGGGCGAGAATTTTCCAAAGGTAGGATTTCCCATTGTGTTTTGCCTTGGGAAAAGCATGGCATTGGCTTATTGGGACCAAGCCTATGCCTTTATGAACCAAATTTTGACAAAGGCATTTAATCGACAATTGCAGGGATTGTTGTAATTTTTATATGGTTGCTCACATTGAATTTTTTGACAAAATGAAAATCCATTATAGGTCTTACTGTTCTAATTTCAAAAATGTAAATTTTATATTTTTATGAGTTCATTTGCTATTTTTCCATTATTTATTAATCAAAACTATCTCTTAAACATAGAATAATGAGATTCACTAAAACTTTAATAACTTTTTAAATTTTTCATATTTTTTAAATTAATTTATATGTCATCAATCTTCATGCAATTCTTTTGAAGTTAAAAAAAAATTCAAAAAAATAAATTTTGATTAAATTATGGCATTCGTACATGAGAGGTTTTAGAAATTAACATAAACATCAATTAAAAATTAATAATAATAAAAATATTGATTAAAAAAATCAAGAAAATTATTCTCATCAATCTTTGGTGTGTAAGGTAACTTCATTTGAAAGGATTCATAAAAATTCATTTAGTTGTGTCAAATTATGGTGTTTGTACACAAGCGTAGTATGGTCCTAAAATAGGCATTTTGAAAAAGTGGTTTTTAAAGATCTATACCAAAAAGAACTATCATATGGGTATACAAATAAATTACATATTCAAAAAGGAGATTCCAAGCACTACAATTCATATTTTTGAAGTTTTTTTATATTTAATCTCTAAATGCCTCAAATTTTGGCATCAATTGACAATATATTTCAAAAATAGGAAAAACACTACCACTTCTTGGCCAAAAGTGAGACCCAACTTCTTGCACTAACTCACATATGTACACACACACACACACACACACACACACACACACACATGTATATACATGCATACATACATACATATACAAAGATCACAAGGGCATGACAACGAGATGCAAAGATCACAAGGGCATGACTGTTAGAGTAATTATATATTTCCTAATCATATCTAGTCTACTTAAGATAAACTTTAGGCATCTAATAATTATTTCTTCTATTAATTATTATGATGCAGCCTAAGTTGGACATTTTTAGGGTTTCAATCTCCTTTATAAGGATGAGCTCTCTTTGTAATTAAAATTCATTTTTTAAAATAGCAATTTTATCTTTTTTCTCATCAAGAATGTCTCATTTATGGATCTAGGAATTCTAGCCTCCATAACTTTTGCTTCTCTCTTTCTTTGATAGGTGTTTGCATGTAGGTGATTCTTGGGAGATGTGGGATTGACCTTTCATCAACTTCAGCATGGTATTAGAGCTGATTTTTTAGGCACTTTGAGCAAAAATAGACATCATTGTTGTGCTCAGACCACTTGAAAACCTCTATTTCCATATAAAATATGTCCAATTTGGACATTGTTGAAATATGAGGCAAATTATTTTTAGTCGTATAGCCTTAGAATTGAAAATCGAGGCAACAATTGTTTTATTTTTGTAGGTTTTTTTGCAAGTGCATGTAATTTTTTGTTTTTTGGATAGCCTTGACAAAGATTTGCAAAGGGTACCCAGTGATCTTTTCTTTGGGAGATGCAACCATTCTTGGAAACCATGTGTTTTGTTGAAAAAAGCCTTCTAGAATCACCGTGGGCCCAATACCATCCAACATGGTGTTCTGCCTTGAATGTGGATTTGCCTTTTGAGTAGCCAAATGCCTTATTGGCCACTCCTATTAACAATTTATGTTAGTAGTTTATTTTGGTTTGGTGTACACAATTTTCTGATTAGGAGTTGTGTATTTCCAAGAGCCTTGCTCAATGGCCTCTTTTTGCATGGTATGAAGTACTCATTTTTTGGCTATGTTAGCCTCAAAAACTTCCAAGTATGTTGCATTAGCTCCATTGATCCACCTACAAGCCCATCTATTAGGAGTCGTGGGGAGTTCCTTGTATGCCTTGTGGGCTCTCTTAGATCCCCTCATCCTCTTGTTTTGACATTCAATTCAGGCAAACACCGGATAAAATTGTCAACTTTAAGCCATGATTTTATGGCCAAATCAAGACTTTTGATGGTCAGATCTGTAGGAGTAAGGATCAAATGAAATTTCAGAAGTAGAGCTCCAAGATCTCCTTTATAAGCTTCACAATTTGGGATATTTCTTACCACCAACAAAAATCTTCCAGCCATTTTTTAGGGTCCTTTCTCCATTAGTGGATTCAGATGCCCATCTTTTTGGCATTTTTCCTTGATTGAGGGCATGATCCATCTGTATAATGCCTCACTATAGTGTTGTGTGGTGAGGGAAAAACCTTGATCATGCTCGTTGCAATGTGTTTTTAATGGTTGGATATTCTTTTTCTGATAGGGGTCATTCTTAGGCATTTTTTTTCCTCAATAATCATTTGACTGCCAAATTTGGGTTTGTCACTTGCTAATGTTAGTGCCAATGTAAGCACTGCATCAACGTTCATGTCACCTCTTTAGGCTTTGTTTGGACCTACCTTCACATTTTTTCTCATATCTTGGGCATATGGACTATAATTTTTGCAAAAAATATATCATCAAAAATTTGGTTTTGACCCTGTCACATTGGTATAGGTGATTTTTAGTTTTGATGCTTTTTTTAATGACTTTTTCTATTGTGAAAGTTAGGGTTACAATTTTGCACTCTGGGAGACACATCTTCAGCATCTGATCTCCAATTTGGGAATTCTTTATATCATTGGAAAGCTCTTTTTAGTCTCTTTCTAGTGATGCTAGTTGTTTTTCTAGGTTTTACTCCAGGAACATTCTATTCAATGTTTTGTATTTTTTGCATATTGGTAGATATCTTGGTTGTTTCATGTTAGAGGATCAAGTTTTTACTTTAGATGATTTTTCATGACTTGTACTATCTATTGTATTGGTATTATGTCTCTTTTGGTCTATTTAGACATCATTTGTATGCGTTCTTGCAAATGCACTAAGAAAAAGTGTCATACTACATCTATATTTTCATTTTAGTTGTTTTTCTTTGTTTTTCCTTCTAATTCAAGTAGTTTCATCTAAGGAAACTCATGCATACTATTTTCCTCATGATGTGTCTGAGATTGATCACCTCGATACACACATATGCATTCTTTTGTGCATCTTGATAGTGGTTCCTTGGCATGTAGTTCTTCTGGCTCACTTTTCCATTTGCATGTCACCTCACCCTTGTCTGCATTAGGGGGGTTCTCTTTTTGTTTCTCAGGCTTCCTTGGTTTGATCGATCAATTCTTTAGGCTTTGGTGTTTCATTTAATTTGTATCTTTGAGTTTAGTTGTTTTCCTTTGTGTGCCTCCTAATTCGATGTAGAATATAGTCTTCTCTACCTAGTCATGTTCTATTTCAATGGAGGTTCCTCAGATCAACAGTTTCTTTTGATAGAGCATTACAACTTCTACATGCTTCAGTGGTGTTCTTCATGATCATCTTTTGTTCCTATCCTTTGGGACATTCCCTAGTTTGGAGGCTTCTTCAGTCTTTCACTAGTTTCTTTCAACATATTTATCCATCTCTTTTTGGACTAGGGTTTTTCCCATGTGGTTTTCTCTATTTCTCCTCTTTTCAAAGACTTGGTTGTGCTTGGGTACCTCATTAAGCCTTGTTTGTTGGGACCCAAATCTACTTTATGTAGTACTTTCTAAATTTTTGGCTACTCCCTCAGTTTATCTTAAGGAGGGGTGTTAGAGTATTTGGATATTTTCTAATCAAATGTAGTCTACTTAAGCTAAACTTTACGCATCTAATAATTAATTCTTTTATTAATTATTATGATGCAACCTAGGTTAGACCTTTCTAGGGTTTTGATCTCCTCTATAAGGATGATATCTCTTTGTAATTAACATTCAATTTTGATAATAGTAATTTTATCTTTTTTCTCATCAAGAATGTCTCATTTGTGGATTTGAGAATTCCAACCTCCATAGCTTTTGCTTCTCTCTATTTGTGACAGGTGTTTGCATGCAAGTGATTCTTGGGAGCTATGGAGTTGACCTTTCAACAACTTCAACAATGAAAATAAAATGTAGTGATCACAAGTGCACATACATATATATACAAATACATACATACATATATACATGTGTGTGTGTGTGTGTGTGTGTGTGTGTGTGTGTGTGTGTGTGTGTGTAGAGAGAGAGATATTTTTTAAGGTGCTAAGTGACTTACCTCAAGATCCTCCACAAAAATAATGTAGATCAAGAAAAATGGGTAGAGTTTGCAATTTTTTTACAAAAATATATCATAGCAGATATTTTTGGAAAGAAACAAGCCATAACCCAATTAAATGGGTCTAGTTGTTGATTAGATGGGTTCATATATACATATATTTAACTTGGTTATAAATTTTGCAAGGGAATGAGCCTTGTGATTATGGTATTTACATAGAAGCAAAACTTGCTACTTCAATTTGTTACACTCAACTCTTCACTGAAGTTATTCTTCCAACAATGAGAATAACTTCTAAAAAAATTTGGGAGCCAAGGTACCCTGAACCTATGCTGCTTTTTCTAGAGACATGGGAGAAATTACTACTAGCTTCAGTACTTCATAACATTCTAGATCATATAGTGATGCCCAAATTAAAAATAATAATAGATACTTGGGATGCTGAGATCACAAGGGCATGACAAAAATTCCTATAGATTGTCATCATATTAGGTATAATAAAATGAATGATATGCATAGATCAAAAGAGCACACTAATGAGATGCAGAGATCACAAGGGCATGGCAATGAAATGCAGTAATCACAAGGGTATGACAATAAAATCCTAGATCTCCACATGATATGTGCATGCATACATACATACATACATACATACATACATGCATACATATGTATGTATGTATACAAAGAGATTTTTTTAAAGGTGCTTATTACATCTTAGCACAATAGAAAAATTGATTCAACTGCATACATATTCTAGAATCCAAATACTAAAACAGTAAAACTCACTCAACCCATGCTAAGTGACTTAGCTCAAGATCTTGCACAAAAATAATGTTGATTGTTACTTTTATTGTACCTAATCTGATGACAATTCTATAGGAATTTGTAATCAACCCAAGTAATCAGAAACTAGACCCATTTAAATAGGTTATGGCTTCTATAAGGGAATGAGCCTTGTAATTATGGCATTTATGTACACAGAAGTAGAACTTGCTTCTTCAACACCTTGCACTCAACTCTTAGTTGAAGTTATTCTTCTAGCAATGAGAATAGCTGCTAGAAATTCCTAGGAGTCAAGGGACCTTGAACCTATGCTATATTTTTTAGAGACATGGGAGAAGTTACTACCGGCTTCAGTACTTCATTATATTATGGATCATATAGTGATGCCCAAATTAATAATGATAGTAGATACTTGGGATCCTCATAGGGAGAGTGTGCCAATATATGCATAGTTACATCTTTGGCTTCCATTTTTGGGTTAGCATATGGAGCCTTTATATCCAACCATTTGTTATAAAATGGGGAATGTGCTTCATGCCTGGCATTCAAGTGATGTATTTGTATATGCAATTTTATCACTTTGGAAAACTATATTTGATCTTGCTAGCTAGGAAGAACTGATTGTTCATTTTATTGTACCTAATCTAATGATAGTTCTATAGGAATTTGTAATCAAATCAACTAATTAGCTACTAGACAAAATTAATAGTAGCACTAGATACTTGAGATCCTCATATGGAGAGTGTGCCAATACATGCATGGTTACATCCTTGGCTTCCATTGTTGGGTCAACGTATGGAGCCTTTATATCCAACCATTCATTTTATATTGGGGGATGTGATTTATGCCTAGAATTCAATTGATGCATCTACATATGCAATTTTATCACCTTGGAAAATTGTATTTAATCTAACTAGCTAGAAACAATATATTGTTCATTTTCCATATTGTCTATTTCTATTATGACTATGAGAATTTTTTCCAATTTGAGGAAGATGGGAGGCAGGAGAAAGAGGGTTTAGCCTCCAAGATGCAAGGAATGGAAGAAGAAAATAAGTATTTGGGATATTTTGGAACAAGATCAATTTACATGCTTCATGGAGAAGTTAAACAGTAGAAATCCTTCCATTACTCACCATTTTATTAAGACTTGGAAGGATGGAAGTATTTTGGTGGGAAACCAAAGAATGGATGTCATGGAGAACATTATAGTGGAAGCTATTGGTCTTGATATGGAGGGTATCAACTTCTATAGAGATAGGAAGTTGTCTGATTGCATTGTTGAAGAGTTTGCAAAGATGACTAAGGAGTATAAAAGGTTGGTTAAAATTGCCAATACCTATTTTAGCCTTGGCTCCATTTCTCATCCTTAGAGGTTTGTCATGTTCATGGTTATTGAATACCTAATCCTAGATGGTCATTTTACTAATATTTTTGGGCATCATTTTATGTTGGTTAACCATTTTAGGCATAGGGTTAGACTTAAACTCCCCTACTACCTTAGGTAGTCATTGGGTAACACCATTTTAGCTATATAGAACAATCTTGAGGATGATCATGCTTTCCATGAGGGTTTGATGGTTCTGGTTATGAATCTTCTTAAAGTAAAGAAAGTTGACAGACCCCATTTTAGTAAGAAAAATTTAGAGTGTGATATTGAGGGGAGTGAATAGGATGAGGGTTATGATTGTAAGGAAAATCAGGTGCAAAAATTGCTTCCTACACTAATCTCATAAGGAAAGTATGATGCAAATCCTATTAAAATCTTCTACACTTACAGATTCAATATCATGTAAACAACAATATTGCAGCCAACCATGCATACAAAAAATAAATAGAGAAAGGAACACATAACACAAGGATTTTCTGGTGGGGAAAAACCTTTCGGTAAAACAAACCCACCCCTTCAAAACCTATACAATGTATTATCTTTAACACGAGGTTACAATACACCTGCAATGCAAGTTCAAAATCAACAACAAAAGACTCCAGTAGCTACTCGCAGTACCAACAATACACCCTTTTTCACATCTCATCTCTTCACAACCCTAAAAATGCTTATAACATGCACTTCACTTTAGGGCTACTCCCAAAAGGTAAACCGTATTAGGGTTTTACCATTCTTTGAGAAAATAGGAACCCCAAAAATTTTTAACACGTGTACAGTACTCAAATATCTTAGTTGCCACATGTCTTCACCTATCATTGAAACTTCCTAACATAGCTCTTACATGTCATAGGAATCCGTCATAACCATTTTAGTGATGATCTCCTTACACACAATTCAAGATGTCGACACATCAACATTATTTGCAAGAAATACATTTTACAAAACAAATAATAAGAATAGGAATTATACAAGGTTGAGACACCTTATTCCTAACAAAAGTAGTCTTCCATTTTCTCAATGTACTCATTGATTTGAGTAATGGCTGACCTATCTAATTTGCAATTTACCTTGCCAAAAGAGGGGAGTTGTTCTAGAACATAGAAAAATATACAAATCAAAACTGATCCAAACATACACTGAGCACCTCTTGACCTTCTTGTTGCTCCCAGATTCTCCATGATCAATTGTGTTGGTCTGATTTTTCACAGTATAATTTTTTTTGATATTTAGATGAAAAATCATTTAAGTCTTCAAATTATGCAGTTTAGGGTTTTTTAATCTTAGGTGATCCATAAAAAAAAAACCTAAGTGTGTGAGATAGCCCTTTTACCTTTTTTCCGCGTTGCCCTATTTTTAAAATTTTCAAAAGTATTATTTCAAAAATTGTTTTGGTGGGCTTGTTCATCCTAGGGTTTTATTTACATCAGAATAGCTTTTAATTTTTATTACAAGCCTTAGCATTATTTTAATTGCAATATTTTCTCTTAAAAGGTGCCAGGTTGGAATATTTTTTGACCACCATTGATCTTGTTCAAATCAACGATGCCCACATTCTCAGATTATGAAGTTGCAAGTGTTTTAAAAAATGCAGGCAAGTGGGCTTTCACCACATGGCCTAGGTGTTGAAGTCTTTTAAAGGTGTTTCTATTGTTCAAATAAAGCCGCCCAATCTATGGGTCCATTTTGATCTGCCAAATGAAAAGATTTTGATTCACTTTCGAGTAAGGTAAGATCGATGGTGCCCACATTCCCACATTTTCAAGGTGCAAGGTTGTTAAATAATGTGGGAAAGTGGGCTTATGACATGTCACACAGAATGATATCATGGGCTTGCCTTTCTCAGAGAAGTAATAGTAGTGTATCTCTCATGGCAAGATGTTAGATGACATGGAACATAGAGGAAGTTTCTTATTGGTCTGATCAAGTGACTAGCTCTATTGTCATTTCAAGATTTGATCACCGTCGATTAAGGTAAGATCAACGATGCTTGCATTCCCACATTACCAAGGTGCGAGGTTGTTAAATAATGTGGGCAAGTGGGCATGGTGGGACCTAGACTAAACTTGAGAAAATATGTTGAGTCAGGTCATGCTGGAAAGAAATAAATGTAATGAAAGACGCCCATTGGTGGTGAGTGACAAGTGTGCCAACTGGGAGCAGCAATGTTGTGGGCATGGAGATTTTAATTACTGGAAGAACACATTGATTAAAAGGTAAGTTTTCATTGGTCAAAATAGTTTAGTGGGCCACCAAAAGTAGAGATCTTGAATCATCATTCATTAAGGTAAGATCGACGGTGCTTGCTTTCCTGCATTATCAAGATGCAAGGTTTTTAAATAATGCGAGCAAGCGGGCTTATGACACATGGCCGGGATCAAAAAGTTAAAAAAAAAATCTTTTACTTTTGAAAAAGAGCCATCCAATTTTTGGAAATAGACGGGTAAAATTCAAATTTCAAAATATAGCATGAAAATAACGGTTGTAGGAATTAATGTGATACAAAATTTCCTTCGTGCAATTTCAATGCTTTGATATAATATGTAAATTTTCCATTGTTGAAGCACAGATTGCAGATTTTCTCAAAGCAAAAGGATTTCCAGAGCTAGGGCACAGAATTCCTCAAGGACTTAAGTGAAGTTGCAGAGAAATTACAGAAAGAAGAATAGATTTTAACAGGTAAGAGATCTGTAACCAATGAAAATGAAGAATTTGCTAAGTAAGATTTAAAACTTTAGAAAATGCCTCCATGAAAGGAATTTTTGTGCAAACTGAATATTCCAAAAGGGGTATGCATGATGATTTTCTAGAATGGTTTCCTCTATCAATACATGAGATAACTAAGGGGAGGGAGTTAGTTCCTAAAAACCCTAGAGTAGCCATAGCAGAGGGTTTCTATGACAAGGCCAATTGGGTGCGAGATGCTCAGGTATCCATGAAGGGTTTGGAATTATTCAAGAAATGGTTTTTAGAGTGAAGATTGGATACTCCTCTGAGAAATTTCTGGGAGTTTGACATTGGAAAATTAGTAGTCCCCACAGTTTTCTTCGATAGTGATTTGTTAATGGATTTGGCCAAGAAGTATGATCCAATTACTGGGTGGGTGAAGAATCATGCTGGAGTGAACCTCTTTAGGGTTTTCCCTGAATTAATTAGAGAAGTCTTCAATCTTAACCCTAACCATGTTGTGCATGAAACTATTGACATGGGTGATTTTCAAGCAAGATATGATGCACAAAAAATCTACTTGAAAAGGGGGACACTAGAGGAGCACACTGCTAAAATTGGTAATTTTCCGTGATTACTACCAGTACCCTAGAGACACTATTGAAAAGACATTTTAACACTAGAGCTCAGGCATTATATGTTTCTCTTTGTAAGATTTTTGGAGTGGATCAAATAGAACAAATCCTAGGCTTAGTTGTCCTCATAATGGCTCAAACTCTTCAATTTGGAATGAGCACTATTTTGGATTTTGCAACATTTCTTGCAAAAGAGATCCAAAATGGTTTGGTGGGGATAGCAAAGGGAAAAGTAGATAAACCTTTATGTGGATATTCAATCTTTATGCATATATGTTTGCATAAGGGACTTACCTTCTTTTCCAAGGGTATGGAGCTAGAAACAACTACGGATGGAGAAAAGAATCCAGTGCAGCTATGGAGTGTAGATATGACCTCAGAAGCCAAAGGTGCCAGTTATGTGAGGTTTGATAGGTATTTTGCATCAAAACTTAGATTGCTTTTGAGAGGAGACAGCCCTAGAATTCCACAAGCATTGTTAGAGCTGGTCAAACCCAAGGATCATGCTAAAGGGTTACTTGTCATTCATAACTTGGGGGATATAATTCCCTATAATGTTTCAATAGTGATAAGAGTATATGGCTGTCATGTCCCCTATTCAAATAATTAAAAAAAGAAAAAACTTTGCTAAGGCAGGCAGGCTCCAAAAAGGTGAAGTCGAAAAAAAGGGGCTAATATTTGGAAACCAATGGACTAATAAATAAAATTATTATTAAATTATATTTTATTAACCCCTCTTGGATGTGAGTTAGGGTTATGCCCTCTTTAAAAGGGGTTTGGAGGCATTTTGGACTCATTCTAGAACTTGATTTTTGCTAATTTTCTTGTTGTTCTTCAGAGGCTGCCAAACCTATGGAGAAGGAGACCCAAGAACGGGAGTTTGCAGGTTTCTAGGAAGGCTAAGGATGGGAGTTTGAAGCCATTCCATGTGCATGCTCATACAGAGTTTGCCTTTGTGCTGAACAGTGCCGATTTGTGGGTTTTTGGGGTTGTTTTTGGTTTGAGTTTGGTGTTTTCAGTTGTGTGTTTCATATCAGTTTGGGTTGCTGCTGTATTTCAGACTTTAAGATGTTAAAATAGAGCTGAATATATGTATTGGGTCATGATTAAACTTCTGAGATAGTTTATGAGTGTTTTTGTGGTGTTTCCGGGCATTGTTTGTTAATTTCGGGAGCCCGATTGAGCATAGTTTTGTCCTACATTTGTGAGCTGTTGTGTAAAGGCTATACAAATATGGAAATGTCATTTTGTAGGCTGTTATGCTGCTGAAATTTCTGTAAAAATTTCCATTCTCAGATTTATTAGTAATTTTTGAAGTTGTGAAGTTTTTTGGCACTAATTTGGACATACCCGATTTGGGTTTTATTGGGAAATTGGTTGATCTTTGTAATATTGGTTGTTTGATTTTATAGATCTGATTTGAGGCTGGAAATACCATGTAAAATCAGTAAAGGAACATTTCAATGGCTTCTTGGGAAAGCCTCATGTGCTACCATTTCATGTGCCTTTAAAGATAGGAATAGATGAACTGTTATGGCAAATAGGCACCATTGATGAGAGGGAGTTGACTAGGAAGGGCACTTTTTTCCAATTGTTACTATGACCCATGATTTTGTCTTTGTAAGGAAAGGATGGAAGCATTTGAATTTGTTTTTAGATAGATATAACATGACAAAATCTCATGCCAGATGTATTGACCTTGAAGGATTCTATGTCATCTTTAGGAAAAGAATAAAAGCTTCCCACATGGTGCAACAAGTTTACTATCATGAGGATGTAATTAGAAATGTTCTTACTTTACAAGAACAAGAATTGAGAAAAGAAAAGTGGATAGTATTTAGTTAACCCTCGAATTAATTAATGCTTTTGACCCCCACTATGATCCATTAAAAGAAAAGAAATACTGGGGAGCCAAGATGTAGGCCTTGATGAATAATTTTGCTGAGATAATACAAGCCATGAATGAAAAGAAGGTTACATATGTTGAGACATATCTAGATAGGGCTACAGAAGTGCAGAGGAATATTAATAGTAAAAACATAGTAGCTCTTGGTCAATATACCTTACAAAGAAGGTCAAGATATGTGATGATTCAGAATGTGCAACAGGGTCTTCTCCATAAAAGAACAAGAAGCCCACCTTCAACCAGTGCTCCAAAAAGGTAGAAGTTGGAACATGGATCTTCTTCTTCTCAGCTAAAACAATACTCCCCTAGCTAGTCCCCAATCAGGATAGATGATGAAACATCTTTAAGGGAACAACTTAGAAAAATTGGTGAAGGGGATGTAATTGTTACTTCCACATATCTGGAGATTGGGGAACCACAAGAGCCCCCTACACCTTCCTTGGAGCTCACGATTACTAATTATCAAGGTAAAGAAATTGATCCTATAGTTTCCCAAGCCTCTGAGAGGTTTATAAATGATGAAAATTTTGTGAAATCTAGGGCATTTGCATAGTTTTTGTGGAGGTTAAATATAGGCAATTTTGAAAAGACTTGTGAAAAGATAAGGGTAGAGCAACTTGATAAACCAGGCTCTGTTATTAAAGAATAGGTAAAGTCCAAATTTTAGAGTGACTTTTCCCAATTTACACCTAAGGCCAAAGGAGGTAATTAGTTAAGCAATCAAGAATCCTTATCTTACCTGAATGGGATATAGTGAATGCTATGGTTTTTGATTCAGCAAGAAAACAAAAGGGTGTCTAGTTAACAACTGAAGAAGAAATACTACAAGCTCATAGAGGAGTCAAGTTCAGTGATGACCACCAAGCCCTTGTAATTTGATCTATTGAGAAAAGGGATAAAACCAAGATGCAGGAAATCTCTACTATAGAACATACTGGTGCATTGATAATTTTTAGGGTTGGTGAAGTTGGTAGTAAACAAATAATTGGGATGGCTTCATAAATGCTAAAATTTGGTAGTGTTGTATCTAGTAAGGAAGAGGATAAATTTACCTAGCATAATGCCAGGTTTGAAGAAGTCTTGAAGGCATATGAGGAGAGGGGCAACAGATACAAACACTGGAGAATCAGGTGTCTCAAATGGAGAAGATACTTGGGAAGAGAAAGGTGGGAGAATCCAATGCACCTAGAATTGCATACCCTCTACAATCATCTATTAGAGCCGCCCAAATTATTGGGATACTCGATACCCTTGAAAGGCCTCAATTCTACACTACAGAGGATTTTGAAGAGGAGAAAACTAAGTTTTATGAATTGCATGTAGAATTAAAAAGTCAATATGAAGAAAAATTGAGGTAGGGTGTGATATACTTAATGAATAGGATAGAATGGCAAACCTTTTTTGACCAATTGGTAAGGATTGCATCCATTAGGGATGAACTATAGAGAGATGAGGATAGGTTGAGGCCTATTGTGCAAAAATGGAGGGAAAGAAATAATGATATCACATTTATGTGCATATCTGTCATCCAAATGCCTAGTCATCAAGTGGAGAAGATTTTTGATTTATTGAATAAATTAGAAGGTTTTGATGACAAAAGAGATTCTTTTTAGAAAAGATTAATAAATTGTTTATCCAAATATATGGCTGAAAATTTTAGCCTATTTCCTTGTGCTTTAAAGACTGTTGATAAAATAAAGGAAAAAGAAGAATGGAAAAAGGAATTAGATGAAATATCTTGTGAAAGAATGAATAACATTGTTCATGAAATTGGTCACCAGTTATGGGAAAAAATAGCTGAGGAACTGGTGAAAGTAGAGTTATTTTATAAAGCCATTAGAAATAATTTTTCTAATTTAGAGGCAATTGTAACTTCTTTAATAACTGTACAAAGACAGACATTAAATTTTGATTGGCTAGAGGACACCACTTATGATGAGTGGAGAAACAAATTTTTGTTAGAATAACAATGGTTACAGGATGATGAAACGAAAGAGGAGGAGGAGGAAAATGCAAAAGTAAAAGTTACCTTCACAGTTAATGATGAAGACAAGGAAAATCCTTGGATTAAAGTAAGTTTGCAGGTAATCACAGATGATTCATCACTCTCAAATTTAATGGCCACTTACTCTAAGGATGAAGAATAAAAAAAAAGAAAAAAAGCTCTTGTCTCAATCGATGAAGATATAACAAAAAGGGCCAACCATGCTTTTCTAAAGTAATGCATCAAATGTCATCCACATGATAAAATTAGGACCAATGATGGGTGCTATCTCGCTATGGCAAGGTGCTCACTCTTTATGTATATTGAGATAATGCCAAAGTGACACGTTTCCTTAGAGTTCTATGGGTCCAGACAAAAGCGCCATCAATAAAAGAGCTGTGTACGTGGGAATTTTTCATTAGATTAGAGGGCCAACTTGTTGAGTGCAACATCTAGTTATCTTTCTTAGTACCCCACAAACATATGATTTTAAGATTGATAGAAAAGTTTTAAATGCTAAAGGTGGCGGCACTCTGCACATTAATAAGATGTGAAAAGTTTCACATGTGAAGTTAACAATAGAGTATAACAGGCAGGATTTTCCTAGTCTCACCTTGCACGAATAAATATTTTTAAATCTTTTCTGAACAAATATAATTACTGCAAGGATTGAGATAAATTTGGCATGAGTATAAAGTGATTGGTTCAAAGATAAATTGTAGAGTTATGAAGAGAAAAAAACTCCAAGTAAGTTCTCATGCCATAGTTTCCAAAAATTTTCAGTCTAGTATGGCAGAAATGGCTTTAAAGAATTCACTAATCCTTAGATTGCAGATAGTAGAAGGATTACTTAACAAGAGCATTTGGATCCCTAGTGTTTCTTCCTCTCAAATTGGTTCAAGTTTGTTTGAAAGGTGGTTTTCTGAGAGGAATTTGTTCCTCTCGTGTGTCAGTATGTGGATTTTTGATCAAGGAAGACTAGTAATCCCAGGTGTTTTTATGGGTTGTGACCAAGCTACTAAGGTAATGAGCAGAGCAAAGAATAGAATTGATTTTAGAGAAGGTGAAGAAGACTTTATACCCATGGGTTGCATGCTAATAGTCCCTCTAACTTTTTGTTAATGTGTGTCATTTTCTATCAGTGGATGACAAATTTTGGTTGAAAGCCAGTTTTGGATGTAGACGTGGTTGGCTAATTAGAAGTTACCCATTTGGTTATATTTGATAGCCACATTGTCTCTCTACTCAAGGATAGCACACTAAGTAATTTTTCTATTATTTTTGAAGCCTGGCATGATCGGTGAAGAGTGGGAAGTGAAGATAAATTTCACAAAGTAGTTATCTTGAAAAAACCCACGGGTCAAGGATACAATGCAATCATTAGAATTGATTTTGTCAGGGATGAGCTTAGTAGCTACATATACAACAGAATCACCCTTGGAGATGAATCAACAAAAGGAGGTGATAGACAGAAGCCTACAAGAGAATGTGTGATTGGCATAACTTCCTGTTAGTCATTTTCTTTTTGACAGATGTATGTGTTTTCCTCGTGTAAGGACATCTGTTAGTCACATATGCCCTTTGCTTCTTGCAACTCATGCTATATAAATGAGTTTTCAAGGCATTGTGATGGTCTGAAACTTGTGCAAAATTTGGTCTTTCAAGAAAAGTACATTACAGTCAATCCAATAGTGTGTAGCTGATTTGAGTTTGCTTCCATTGTACTTTCTGATTGCATATTGAAATGACAGAAATGGTAACCTATTCTAGGCATTCAATTGGTTTTCTATTGGTTATTGTATCAGTCATATAAAAAGGATAATACAAATGGGTATTTACACTATATCTATGTCATCAATTTCTATCTCCAATTTATGAGTTTTTTCACTTTGAGGTCATTTAAATAAGGTTTAATTGGCTGAATGCAATATGGATGGGTTGTATGATGGTTTTATTGTTGCTTTTAATTCAAAGAATTATATAAATGCTCTAGTAAGTCAGTAGGGTTTATGAGTTCATAAAAGGGATACTGCATAAGAATGGAGTTAGATGATTATAGTTGATTAATTCTTATACAAGTTATTTGAATTAGATCTCCCACCAATAATCAATTTCTTGCCCAATAGATAAGGCACTGGTCCTATAAATATGAAGTAAACAAGGATGAATTTTGTTGCTGCATATCAAATCATTTTATAAAATTAAAATCATTTTCAATCCTATTCAAGAGTTATAAATGCTGGTTTCAACTCATTTATATCTAATTCCTAAGTCTTAGGTAGCTACTATTTCCAAGAATATTTGTAAATTTTATGAGAATTATGACCAGATCTGCTTATAAGGGATGTGTATAAGTTTGAGAGCATTAAAGAATTGAAGTAAATTGTGTGTGTGTGTGTGTGTGTGTGTGTGTGTGTGTGTGTGTGTGTGTGTGTGTGTGTGTGTGTGTGTGTGTGTGTGTGTGTGCGTGCGTGCGTGCGTGCGTGCGTGCGTGCGTGCGTGTGTGTGAGGGTAACAGATGAGAATCATAATGAAATTAGAAAAGCTTCTACATAAGAGTTTGCATTAAAATTATCCCTAGGTATACCCACCTTGGTTTAGCAGAGTCAAAAGAGTAGAAAACCATCCCTTGGTTTTGTTGATGTTGGGCCCAAATGCTTTGCACATGCAATTGTTAATAAGAATTGGCTAGTCTTTAGATTGTGTGAGTATTTTCATCTTGGGATTAAGAATTTTGTTTCTTAGTAGTTTTAAAACACCAACAAAATGGTGACTCTGCTAGGGAATTACATGTAGTATTGCCATAAATAGTGAATTATTAAATATCCATGTCCCCTTGGGTAGAGTTGCAGGTTTTTATGTTGAAGTTTCCCATAGATTTGGAATTTGTATACATTTTTCCTGAGATTGTCACTAAAGGATTTATTATTTGTTAAGTTCTTTTCCTAGTCTGATAGAGTGGGTGGCAACTCAAAAGGTTTTAACCAGTGTCAAAATTAACAAAATTATTGTCCCAAATTATGGAAAATAAAATAAATACATGGGCAAATGTGAAGAAAAATTTGGCCATCAAACTCCAAACTAATCTCCCTCATGAGGAAGACAAAATTGGGCTATGAAGGGAAACTAGATGCAGAAGGGGAGTTATTCATAAGACCAAGCGATAAATAAAAATAATGCTCACCATCTCGCTGTTGGAATAGTGTCTTTCTCTGTAGGTTCGAGATCTCATCCAACTTTGTCTGATGATGATTTCTACAATACCCCTGAAATGATATGTTAGGAAAAGGTTGTGCAACCACTTGTATTTAGTCTGGAGGGTAGGACTAGCAACAATCTCTTCCAGCATAGTACAAACCCTTTCATGTCAGATTATTCCCCTGAAAAGGTTAGACCTAGGCACTTAGAACCTGAAAGTTTTAATGATGAGAAAACATCTGGGTCTGAATTCACTATCCCTAATCCTAGCGAGAATGAAATACTAAGAGAACAACTTGCTGAGCAAGAAGCTATTAATAGGAGATTTCAGAAGGAGAGGGAAGAAGTGATTACAAAGAATTATGAGGAAAAATAAGAATTAATGAGGAGAATTTTTGCTCTAAAAAAGAAAAATGAGATAGCATCCACTACCTGGCAGCTTGAGATTGCAGGACAAGTTGAACAGCTTAGGATACAGGAGCAAAATTTGTTGGAAACTCAAAAAATGAACTTAGAAGGACCTGTAGTACAACAAATCAAGAAATACCCTGTCCTAGAAGTTGATAACAACAGAATAAAGAATGTGGAAACATTTGTAGGGGCTAAGGACAAAGGAAAATAGAAGGAAGTTGGTATTAGGATCAATGAGCTAGTACAAAGTGGCCAAATTCATGATTCTCTATCACCTTCTAATATTGAGTTAGAAAAGAAAAGAACAGAGAGGGATGCTTTAGCTAAGAAATTGGAGATTGCAGAAAATGAGGCCGATATGGTTGAGATGAATAATAAAATCAAGTTCTTAGAAAATGCTAAGAAGCAATTTGCAGCTGTGCCTAAGGGTAATGTAGATGGTTCATGTGATAAGGTAGATCAGGATACTTCTTAGGTACATTTTCCTCTTTTATCTTCTATTTCACAAAGTGTAGATCAGAATAAGCCTCTCGGTGATGCTAGTACAACCAATGCTAATGATAATGTTAAAAGAAATACTCCCTCTCAGCCTAGGATTGATTTGTAAAGAAGACCTATCCATTTAGAAGGATATAGGCAGATATGTTTTGATGGAATTCCTAGTTTCCCTAATCCTATTCCTCAAGAGATGAGAAAAAGATTGCCTAAATTTGCTAGAAATAATGCTATAACCTATGAAGATCACTTAAGAAGCTTTCTGGATATGATGAGTGACTATGAAGTTGAAGTAGAAGATGTTATAATGAAGTTGTTTGTTCAGTAACTTACAGAAGATGCTAGAGAATGGTTTAAAAGACACCTTGAATTATCTATCATGGATTGGAAGGATAATGGAATATTGTTTCAAGGAACAATATGGTGACAATTTGAGTTAGAGTTACATTCTGACTGAATTCAATAACATCAAGAGATTGCCAAATGAATCTATTACTAAGTTCAACAATAGGTTACAAAAAAGGATGTATAAGCTGATGCAAGCCATGCGAGTGGATGATAAGGTATGCTTGATCACTTAAATTCTTTTGATGGTAAAATAGCATATAAGCTTAGGGACAAGGAGCTTAGAACTTTAAGGGAAGCTTTTAGGAATGCTATTAAAATTGAAAACAATCTGAGGATTTCAGGCAGACTAGAAAGTAAAAGGGATGACTCCAGATTGTTTGGTAACAAGGGAAACAGAAAAGTAGATAACAAAGGTGTACGTGGGAAAAAACAAGAGCCAAGTGAGATAACTCAAGTTCTTAATGCCATAAAGAGTCTAAATCTTCCTTAGGTAAAAAATGATAGGAATCCCACTAAAAATAGAACCCCTTATCAATCCAATTTCAATAGACAAAATAGGTTACAAAATTTCGCTTATACCACTACTTGGAAAGATGGTTAGCCTAATGTCCCTTCCCCCAAGAACACTATTAACAAGGTGACCCCTGATCCTCTCTCCAAAAACTCTGTAAATTTGGTAGATGAGCCTGAATCTCCATCAATTCTACTATTGCTACATCAAACTCTTTGGAATCTCCATTTGAAAACACTTTTGTGGTATCAATCTCCTTGTAGTGTGTGTCATTTTCAGCTATGGCTATATCCTTCCTTCTTTTCAAGGATTTTCTCAATTCTTCTCTAGCTTCCTCCAAGTTGTGTAGAACAGGGTGCACATCAATCACCTAATTCTCTATAATATTCCCAAGTTTGAAGACTTTCATCTTTAGATCTTTTCTCTAAGTTGTTAGGCTTCTCCTTGTGAGAACACCTGCTCTGATACCAATTGTTGGAATAATCAAATGGGAAGAATAATTTTGAGAGGGGGGGAGGGGTGAATCAGAAGTATCACACTTTAAAAAAAAAAACTTTTAACTAAAAATAAATTGCATGCATGTAAACATATCAGTTAAGCATAAAGTAAACACATGCTTCAAAACATGTAACACCAAATTTGGCAACCTAGAAACCCTCAAATTATGGGAAGGTAAAACTAGGGTGGGGATGATACCCACAAAATATCACTGTAGCAATAGTGTTTGACCACTTCTGATGGTCTATCCTATTAAAGGCTTTACACTGTATCCATAGTGACATGTTTAAAGGATTTACAAATACTTTACATGAAGTGTCACCCTATTAAAAGATTTTATCATCTTTTCAAAGGTTCTACAACCTAGTTGTTAAGCTAACCTATCCACATAGTATTTTCTTTCTAATACAATTGCTAGAGAGTATTAGATTAATAAACCTAATAGCTTACAATCCTTGATTGCTAAATTTAGGCACTTGATCTACTCTATCTGATCTTGATTCTCTAAGATCTAATATTTGTTTGATGCCCTTGCTCTATTTTAATCAACTGAATATGCAATGCTGATCCATTCACTAAGTCTTTTTACACTTCCCTCTAAATTTTGCTATAGTTTACCCATACACTGCTCTCATCCATGCATACAAAGGGGTTTCATCCGTCTTTTAAGGATTTTGAAGACTTAGGGTTAGGTATGAATCTATGATCCATATTAAATCTTCATTTCCCACTCATTCTTTGCACTTTTCTTATTGGTTGCATGCCTTCTCAATTTTTCTTATTAGTTGCATGCTGATTGCATAGGAAATATAAAAGATTCATTCTTATCCTTAATATCCTTTGAGATTCTTTTATATCAACTCAAAAAATGGTTTACATAGGTGTTTGTGTAATTACAAACAACTATCTCCAATTTATGTTACTTGACACTTGTTACCTCTGATGCTCAGTACATATAGAAAAACTAGCTCACTCAGCACCTATAGCAATTCTATTCTACTCAACATCTATAGTGACTCAGCACCTATAATTTTCTCAGCACTTGATCTTCACTCAGAACTTGAAGATTGCTCGGCACATGAAGATCACTTGGTACCTTTTATAGTTCTACCTGGCTCAACATATATTGTAGCTCGACATTAACTATTTACTCAGCATCTATACATATTTTACTCGGCATGTATGTGTTACTAGCTCGACATGAACTTAGTAAACATCTTAAGTGTGTTGACATGAAATAGTCAAAACCTAGTCTATGATTCAACATTCTCATCCTATTTCTTATCATTGGTCTAGCATCTTTGTCTCCAATCATTTGTTCAACAGGTTAATGTATTTTGACATGCTTTGAAAATCTTGGTTTTGCTCCACTTTCCTCTTTTGACATGGTTTGAAAATTTTATTTTTGACATACTTTGACAATCTTAGTTTTTCTCTACTTTCCTCAACCTTAATCCTAAGGATTTATCCTAGACTGATACAATGATTAGAAAGTAATAGTAAATCTAATAAAAAATTACAACTCACTTGTAGATTACATATCTCTATTTCAATCCTCCATTCTTCTTGGGTTTCACACACTTAAGCTCGGACAGCTTGATCACCCTTCAAACATCCATACTCTTAAGCCTTCTTGCTTTATATGCCAATTTTAGTGACTTCTATTCAGCCACTAAATGAATCAATATCCTAGACTCTTTTTCTTCCTTAGGTTTTCACACATGAAAAACCTTTTCTCTAACCAATTCTCTTTATAAATAGATATTTAAAATCCTTTTTCATTTAACCAAAATCATCCATTTTAGGGTTAGGTAGGATTAGGTAGGATAAAATGAATCTACCTACCTTTTCATTTGGTTCCTCTAGAAACTTCTTCCTTAATCTTCCTTGGATTTGCCTCAAAATGGTTTACCTTTAATTCTGTGCCACTAGCTCATCATAGTTATCTTCCACATGCTTCACAAAATTCAAGAAAACAAAATAGTCAGCTCAGATTCATCAAATATATGATTTAATATGAATTCTAGCACTCGACATCAATATGTTGTCACTCAACTTCCATACTATTCTTTTACTTGGCCAACACTAGTTTACTTAGAAAACACTAAAGTTTATTGATGCAGTACCTAAACTTTACTAAACTTACACCATGTTCACTCAACATACACTGAATCTTCCATTTTCTTGTCTCCTACTAATTTTTTGCTTGGTTTGCACTAACTTTTCTCGGCACCTACTATGGAATCGGTCAAGCTTGGCAAACTTAATTCTTATTACTTGTTCTTCTAGACTTAATCAATGTATCTAACCTTTGTAGCCTGAAGTAGCTAAAGAATACACTATATCATCACTATCTTAATTGATCTTTCTACTCCTTTTTCATAACATAACTCAACCTTTCCTCTAGGTGCTCTTGTTATCTCATTTGATCAAATCCTCTTCACCAATCAAAAAAATGATAGTACTCAAATCAGCTATATAGCTATCTCACCAATAAGTAGTAGGCTTGACATCAGTGAATAAACAATGATTGAACCACATCCTCATATTTGTAACAATCTTTTCTCAACACATTATTCTCTCTTTTGAATTTAAAAAAAAATTAAAAAATTATTGCAAGCTAACCTTGTGTCCCAACCCTTCTTCTTGTGAGTATGTAACTTTATATTTAAATTAATATAAAGTAACCTATTGATTAAATTTTATTAGTAATTTCATGACTACTAGAGAATTATGCAACATAAGTAAAAGTTCTTCTCTCATTAGCACAAATATTTAAATTTTATAAAATCAACATTCAAACTTTAGTTAGAAAAAACTCTTAGAATTTACAATAAAGGTGAAGAAATGTCACAAAAGATTTGCAAATATAAGAGTAAAGGAAATACAGTTCTAAGAGTGAATGATGATAGGGACTACAAACGTAAGAGTTCACTATGAGTTAAATGACTTGAGGTACAAGAGGGCCATGAATAAAAAATAATTTTTAACTTGCATAAAATTTATATCCAAGACAATCAATTTATAACTCCGATAAAATCTCAAAGCCTATGGTATTCAGAAAAAGGTACTTATGTGGCAATAAAGATCACTTGTGTTACAAAAAAGAAAAATGTCAAAGATCATGGATAAATTAAGACACTGAATCTTGATTTTAAACTTTATGATTTCTATTAGTGATGTAGGAGCACCCTAGGTGTAAGAGAAATATTGCATCAACAAAATATATTTCATTTCAGTCATTTGAATAAGGGTTATTTTATTGTAGAGTTGTTTTCTATGGAGGCTTACTACATAGTAAGTTAGCCATATGAGCTTAAATGTCCTAATTTCATAGGTGAATGTTCATCTTGGATGTAGGAACTTACTAGTTGAGCCTTAATACTAGATAATGCATATTCATGGATTTATTATGGATTATTGGTTTGTAATTTTGGTATATAAATTTTAGGCTCTCTGTTGAAGGCCTAAACGTGCCTAGATGAGGCCTAAAAACTTGATAAGTGTGTGCTTATGTGGATCCACACTTGTAGATCAAAAGCCAGGATTCCACAAAGTGGTTATAATATCCAATCATTGCAATGTTTTGAGAGTTGTGGCCTTCTGAAGTTGGGCCAACCAAAATTTCCAAATTAAATGTCAAAAATGTATTTGGTTGACTATATATGTATTGTTTGGGTTCGTCAGCCCTAGGTATTAAGTTTGAGTGTCTAGAACATTCCTGAGTGACATAAAATTTCCTATTGAAGAAATGTTTGAACATTGTCTAGGACAACTCTGGGTGTTAGTTTACAGCTTTGTCATGCAAATTATTATAATGAAGTAGCCCATGTAAGTTAGCATATTGTAACTTTGAATTCTATAATTCTACATTTATGGAGATAATAAGAAGCCCATATTTTGTTCTAACAAATTGTTGTTTTTGTTTTTCTTATGTGTTTATGGTATTAAGGGGAGCACCCTTCATCAAGTGGTATTAGAGATAGAGTTCCTGAGTGCATGGACATATCATCAACTATGAGGTAGTTTTCACTAGGACCATGGTTTGGGCTAAGTCTGTAGACTGATCATCAATTGTGAGGCATTTTTCACTAGGGTTTCAATAGAAGTGTGAAAATTCCTTCATGAAGAGAGCATGGTGGAAGAGCTATAGGTGTTATAGCTAAGGATTTTAGAGCACTCTAGAGATAGATGCAAACATTGGAAGGATAAATTCGTAAAGGAATAAATCTTGTCATAAGAGATGAAGATGAGGATGAAGGTGAAGAAGAAGAAAATGTTGAAGTATAGGCAATTCTAAACCTAGAAGAAGAAATACTTTTCAAGGCCATCTCCAAGATTGGAAAAAGACCTAAATTTGAGGTCCCCACATTTTTGAGAAACCTTAACCCACAGGAGTTAATTGACTATATCAATGAATGGGAAGAATACTTTAAGTATGATGATATTGAGGATCCTAATAGGGTAAAGTTTATAAAGGAAAATCTAAAGGGACATGCAAATATCTGGTGGAAAGGAATTCAATTGGAGAAAAATAGAAGATGAAAGGACAAAATCACAAGATAGGATTGGATGATAGCTAAATTGAAGTGAAAGATCAAGTATGGAGGTGGAAATGATGATTCAAAGAACAAGGATGAGGTTGGAAGTAGTAGTAATAACCAAAGGAGAAATAATTCCAATCATTTCCAAAATTAGAACAATAGAGATCAAAGAGGAAGAGGAAAAGGGAAAGGATCTAGAAAAGGGGTTTTCTATGGAAAATATTTTCATCATAGAGAAGAAAAGAATAGAAAATTTGAATGTTCCTAGTACCAAGAAAGGATAGATCAAAGGAGAGAAGGTCGGGCTAGATTTTTTCATGTTGATGAAGATGTCAAATCATCCCATCTTGAAGATGTTGAAAAAGGAGAAGTCCTAGTTAATCAAAGACTCTTGCTGAGTGGTGAGAATGAACTTGATCAAAGGAGGAGTTTGTTTCCCACCAAGTGAAAATGTGAAGATAAGTATTCTGATGTGATCATTGATGGTCAAAGTACTAACAATCTAGTGTTAGAAGAGATGGCCACAAAGTTAAATCTCAAGAGGCAAGAACACTTGCATCCATACCATATTACTTGGGTGCAAGATGACAACAAGGTCATGGTAAGTGCACAATGCTCAATGAAGTTCAAGATTGGAAGCTGCTAGAATGAGGTACTATGTGATATCATACCTATGGGCATATGTCATATGTTGTTAGGTAGGCCTTTATACTTCGACAGGAACACTATATATGATGGGTGAGAAAAAATTTACACTCTAACAAAGGATTGAGTGAAACATGAGTTGAAGCCATTGAAGGAGAATAAAGAAAAGGTATGTAATTTTCTAGAATATGTTTTTTTGATGGAAAGGAAGTTCTCCAAGGTATAAAGAATGAGCATATGTGTTTTTCTATAATTCCAAAAGATGGTAATGAACAAGTTGAAGAGGTATGTATAGAAGTTGTAGATGTTTTGGGAGAGTTTCTTGATACTATGTCCAATAATGTACCTGATGGATTACCCCCAACGAGGAAGATAAGACACCAAATGAATCTATTTCTATGAGAAACTTTTCCAAATAAGGCAGTGCACAAAATTACACTAGAAGAAAGTGAAGAGCTGAATAGACTAGTTCATGAGTTGTTGCAGAGAGGGTTGATTCAAGAGAGCATGAGTCCAAGTGTTGTACTAGTAGTATTAGCATTAAATAAGAATGGAGAATGGAGGATGTGCACAAATTTGTGGGGTATCAACAAGATCACAATAAAGTACAAATTTCCCTTGTGAAGGATGGATGATATTAGGGATTGTTTGAGTAGAGTTGTGTATTTCACAAAGATAGATCTAAAGAGTGGATACCACTAGTATCAAAGAAGGAGATGAGTGGAACACTATGTTCAAGAAAAGGGAAGGGTTGTATGAGTGGTTACTCATGCCTTTTGGGCTAACCAATGTACCAAGCACTTTCATGCAACTTAGGAATGAGGTACTAAAGAAGTTTTTGGGTAATTGTTTCATTGTTCACCTAGATGATATATATTGATATTTAGTAAGAAATTGGAGAAGCATTTGATGCATATTCAAAAGGTATTTGATAAGTTGAGGGAAGAGAAATTTTTGATAAGCCTAAATAAGTGCAATTTTGTGACTTGAAGGAGTTGGTGTACTTGGGATTTTTAGTCTTAGTAGAAGGTCTGAAAATGGATCCAAAGAAAGTGAAGGATATCCTTTAATGACCTACTCCAAAAAGTGATATAGAGGTAAGATTTTTTCATCAATTGGCTAGTTTTTATAGAACATTCATAAGAGGTTTCAAAAGTATTTATGGGCCCTTGACTGAAATAATGAGGGGGGGTAGAAAAGAATTTAAGTGGATTGTAGGAGAAGATAAGTGTTTTAATTTGTTGAACCTAAAAGTTAAAGAGCAGCCTATTTTAGCAATTCTAGATTTTAAAAAATTGTTTCAAGTAGATTGTGATGTTAGCAATATTACAATAGCAGCTATTTTGAGTCAATAAGATAGACCTATTTCTTATTTTAGTGAGAAGTTGAATGATGCCAAAAGAAAATATTCTACTTCTGATAAAAAATTTCATGTTATAATTCAGGCATTGAAGAAGTGGAGACATAATCTTCTTCCTAAGGAGTTATTTTTGTATACTTATCATCAAGCTTTGTAATATTTGAATACTCAAGCAAAATTAAACCAAAGGTATTTGAAGTGGGTTGAGTTTTAATAGAATTATACTTTTTTTTTTGAAACATAGGAGTGGGAAGTCTAACAGAGTTGTAGATTGAGGTGGTTAGGTTCAAGGAACTTAGTAATTTGCATCTAGAGGATCCTAATTTTGGTGAAGCATGGAAGGCTTGTACAAAACTTGTTACTCTTGATAGGATGAAGTTGTTGGATTTCATAATCCAAGTTGTTGGACTCTTTGGGAGAGATAGACCATTGCTTTGGTTGTTGAGAATTACTACTAGCCATAGTTGCAACAAGATGTGAATAAGTTTTTGTAGAGTTGAAGAGTATGTTAGATGGTGAAAGGGGTGAAGAAGAGTATGGGGTTGTATCAACCATTACCTATACCAGAGAAGCTATGGAAGGATGCTAGCATGTATTTCATTCTTCGATTACAAAGGACTCAGTGTGGGCAAGATTCTATTTTTATGGTGGTTGATAGGTTTTAAAAGATGAAATATTTCATTCTCTTCAATAAGACTACTAATGTTATTCATGTGGCAGAGTTATTTTTCAGAGAAGTGGCTAGAGTAGATGGTCTACCAAAGAGTATAGTTTTAGATTAAGATACCAAATTTGTTGGGTTTTTTTTGGCATATATTGTAGAAAGAATTGAAGCTAGATTTGAAGTTGAGTTCATCAAAACATCAATAGACTGATGGTCAAATTGAAGTTGTGAATAGGAGTTTGGGAAATTTTCTTAGATGTTTGGCTAGAGAAAAACCAAAAGGATGGGATCTAATTTTATCATAGGTAGAATTTTCATATAATAATTCTACCAATAGGAGTACTAGTAAAACACCATTCTAGATTGTATATGAGAGTAGTCCTAAAAATGATTCTGAATTGAGATAGTTGCATAAAGGAGAGATAATTAGTGCTAAAGGAAATGAATTTGTTGAAGATTTTAAGAATATCCACAAGGAGGTGAGGAAGAACATTACAAAGATGAATACATACACAAGGTTAAGGCAGATGTGAGGAGTTATAATAATTTTTAAATCAGAGATGAATTCATGGTTCATTTGAGAAATGAGTGTTTTCTAGTGGGTACATATAATAAGTTGAAAGATGAAAAAGTTTGGACCATGCAAGATAGTGAAAATGCATGATTCTTGAAATGCATATGAAGTGGAGTTGCCTACTGTACTAAATATTGCACAGTATAATCTAACATTTCAAATTTGATAAAGTATTATGAAGAGAATATGGAGATGAAGCTTTAGAAGTGTAATGGAGTTTTCCAACAGCTAGTTCAACTACAAAGAAGATTAAGGAGATATTAGATAGTTGTGTTGGAAAAAGGACAAGGAATAGAACTTATGAAGAATACCTAGTCAAATGGAAAGGGAGACCAGTAGAAGATTCATCATGGATATATAGGGAGGAGATTAACTATTCTAGTTTTCCTTTAAATATTTAAGATGTGATGGGATCACTTCACAAATTACCTCAGGCATTTGATGTAGGAGCATCTTGGGTGTAAGAGCAATCTTGCGTGAACCAAAAATATTTCATTTTACTTGTTTGAATAAGAGTTGTCTTAATGCAAAGTTGTTGTATGTGGAGGCTTGCTACTTGGTAAGTTAGGTATGCACAATCACAATGCCCTAATTTCATAGGTGGATGTTCATCTTAGATGTATTAGCTTACTAGTTGAGGCGCAGTGACATATCATGTGTATTCATGGATTTATTGTGGATTTTTGGTTTGCAATTTTGGTAAATAAACTTTAGGCTCACCATTCAAGGTCTAAATGTGCCCAAATGAGGCTTGAAAACTAGATAGATGGGTCCTTACATGTATCTATGCCTATAGATCAGAAGCTAAGGGTTTTGAAAAGTTGTTATAAAAGCCAATTAGAGCAATAGTTTGAGAGTTATGACCTTCCAAAGTTGGGTTGACCAAAACTTCCAAAATAAATGTCAGAAATGTATTTGGCTCATTTTATATGTATTGTTAGGGTTTTTTGGCCCTAGGTATTAAGTTTGAGTGTCTAGAACATTCTTAGGTAGCATAAAATTGCATATTTAATAAATGCTCAAACATTGTCTAGGACAGCTCTGGGTGATACTTTGTAGCTTTGTCTTGCAGATTATTATAATGAAGGGACCCATGTGGGTTAGCATATTGTAACTTTAAATTTTGTCATTCCAAATTTGTAGTGATAATAAGAAGCCCATATTTTTTTCTCACAAATATTTGTTGTTTCTTTGTTTCTGTTATTTATTTATGGTATTAAGGGGAGCCCCTTCATCAATTAGATGAATTTCTCACTATTTTACACTTTAAAGTCATTTTTATTTTCATTTAAAGCTACTAATTAGTGTTTTCATATGGTTTATTGTTTAAAAATGATGCATTAAACATTACAAATTCATGAGAATATATTTTATTATCATGAGAGTGACAAGAATGATATTTCTATGCTTCTAGATAATCACAAGAGTGAAAAAATGGTTTTAAAAGGTAAAGAAAGAAATAAACCCTTGCTTTTAAGAGGGAAATAATAAAATTTGCATGGAATCCATGAGACTTCATGACTAGAATTGCCAACTTAATTCAAATTGAATTACAGTTGATTCAAGGAAAGCATTTTCATACAAAACTAAAAATTGAGACAAACAAATATCAAAATCAAGGGATTAGATGCAATAGTTATTAGCCTTAACTAATCATGCTGATGATAAGGGTATATGTGGAATAGTTAGATCAGTTTTTATGTTGTCACTAATGTCAAGCTTGAAATGGTAAGGCATTTTTCTAGTTCAATAAGGTTCCAATTCATCTAAAGTATGTGGTCTTGGTTGAATGATGAAAAAGGAAATTAAATAGAATAGTGTGTTGATAATTATGTGAATTTTAATGAGGACTTGATGAGTTAGAATTTGGAAAGATAATATTGATTTGATTGTTTTATAATATTTGATTAAGTTTTGGGATCATGTATAAGCAAGTTGTGTTGGTTGATAAAGAAGGAAATACGTCATGAAGTAGAAAGACAAAGAAATTGTAAGTTACATTGAGATAGATAGCGAGGTCAGTAAATATAGTAATGGTCATCAAGCATATGATAAGAAAGTAAAGAATGAATAGTATTAATTGAGAAAGAATAGTGTTAATCAAGCTTAGTATTGACTAAGTGAGTGTACTATTAATAGAGCAAGGGAAAGATGAAAATTTTCTAGAATGATCAAATTGGAGTCCAACATTTGATGAAAAATGGATTGATTGAGAAGTTTCTAAGATAAGGATGAAGTTTGTTGATAGATCTATGGCTAGAGAAATTCAATAAAGATATTATGGTGGATATTTGATGATCTTAAAAGGAGTTCAAAGTTTGAGGAAAAAACATTGTGATGGAGTGTCTCGATCCAATTCATCAAACATGGAAGATGATCAGATGGTTGTGATTAAGAGAAAAAGAATTGGAGAATTTGGTAAAGAAATAATAGACTTTCTATTTAAGGGATTAATGAGATATTTATAGTTTCTGATGAAGTTAATGTTGTAGTTGATAGCCAAAAGGGTAACCAAACATAGTAGCATTGTGAAATCTAGTAGAAGTGTGAGGTTAATGTGTCTGAGTGGATCAACTAAAAGAAGAATAATTGGGACAAAGGATGACTGAAATGGAGACCCTTAAAAAAAAAGGTAGCTACAGTAGTTATCATATCATTTTACTATCACTCTTTGGCTATTGTAGCAGAAAATCTATTAACTGAGTGGATTTAATAGTCTTATTTTCAAATCCCTTTTAATGTGACATTCCATTAAATTTTTGTAAGCTCTTTAGAGGAGGCCAAGAATTTGAGGAGTGATAAGGTCTAAATGATCTTTGATATAAGTCTCCTAATAGGGTCACATTAAAAATGTGCATGTAACCTTTAACCAAATTGTCTATTAATTGAGCTCACTTCATAAGAGTGAAAAATTTTGATTACTGGTCCTAGGTAGTTTATTTTCCCTTAACAAGGTTTCCATGTCAAAAATCTTTGTGTCCAAATATGTGGCTATCTTACATGTTCATTTGATATTTATTGTTGATTGCTAGAAGTTTTTTTATGAAGTTTAGATTGCTACAAGTTTCTTTATGAAGTTTACATTCAATAATCAATTACTCTAACACTCGATATTGGCTAATACTTTACTCACAAAGTTTGAATTGGATATTATTATAAAGTTTGAATCTATTTTTCAAGCTTATTTATTGCAATTTTAAGTTATTAAGTTTCTCAAAAGTGTTATTAAGGACCTAAGGATAATTAATTCACCCCCATCTCAGATCATACAATTGGTATAAGAGCTAAGTGCTTGAAGAGAAAATTTTAAAGGGAGTTAAGCTAAAGATCCAAAGATGTTAAAGAGAGAGGTTCCTAAGATGAAAAATGAGAACATTGCATCATGGAAAACAAGGATTAAATTGTAACTATTATAAATTGGATACTAGGCATTGTACTATCTCGATAATCAATATACTTCACCACTACTTGTTCTAATGACAATCAAGTAGATGAAGGAAAATAAAGAGAAAAATATCCTAATGATAGATACCACTTCTTTTATTAATGATTTTGAATTTGTTGATGAAGGTGTTGATATAAGATTGTTTTCAAGTGAAGAACCTGTAATAGAAAAATCATTATTTTCTCAATGATGTCAAACTTTCTCCCTACTGGTGAGAAAATTTCTTTCTAGTTTGAAAGCTATCATATTAGTTGATTGATGAAGAGGATTTGAGAAGAGAAGATAATCATAACACCTAGAGAAAGATTGAGTTATTTGGTATGTAAAAGAACCACTAAGACCAAGTAAAACAATTATACTATAGTTTATTGTTTATCTACTTAAAGTTTGAATGAAAGATTATTGAAGTTAAGACTTGAAGAAGATCAAGTATGAAAAGTGTCTACCAAGCCTTTCCAAGTAGTTAGTGCAAGCTAAGAAGAAATCAATGGAAGCCAAGTGAAAATCAAAAGATGCCAAGAAAAGATGAAAATCAGTACAAGTTGAGTGATTTTCAGTAAATGCCAAGTAAAGTTAAGCTGATGCTAAGCAGTAGTAAACTTTAGTGTTCACTTAGTAAACAAGTGGTGACTGAGTGGAAGAATAGTATAGAAGCTAAGTGACATCATATTGATGTTGAGTGTCAATATTCATCTTAAATAATAAATTTGATGAATTTGAACTGACTATTTTGTTTTCTTGAGTTGTGTGAAGCATCTAGAAGGTAACTATGATAAACTCATGGTAGAAAATTCAAGGTAAATTATTTTGTGGTGAATTCAAAGAAGATTATATAAGAAGTTTCTAGTGGAACCAAATGAAAAATTGGGTAGATTGATTGTATCCTATGTAATCCTACCTAACCCTAAAATGGATGATTGTGATTAAATGACAAAAGATCTTAAATCTCTATTTATAGAGAGAGGTGGTTAGAAGAAAAGGTTATCATGTTCAAGAACCTAAGGAAGACAAGGAGTATAAGGTATTGCTTTATTCAATGGCCAAATATAAGAGACTAAAATTTGCATGGAAAGAAAGAAGGATTAAGAGTATGAATGCTTGAAGGGTGAAAAAGTTATCAAAGTTGAAGTTTGTGAATGCCAAGAAGAATGGAGGACTTAATTAGAAATCTATAATCTACAAGTGAGTTGTAATTTGTTATTAGATCAAGCCTTACTATTACTTTCTAATAATTGTATAAATCTAGGGTAAATCTTTTGGATTAAGGTTAACCTAACAATCATTTGTAAATCATTTAACAAGGTGACATTCCAAGTAAATGGTCTAAATCCCACTAATAAGGATTGCTCGTAATCGGGTGATTGAAATCCTCTAACCAGGTCACAATTAATAGTGTGTATTGTAACCTTTAACAAGGTTGGCCTTTCACAAGGTATCACTTTAGAAGAGTGAGAATTAGTAGCACGCTATTGGTGATTTTTCCCAAATTGGATTTCCACGTAAAAGCTTTGTGTCATTGAATATGTTATGTTTCATGCTTACATTTTTACAAAATTGTTTTGATCTAAGTTAATAACCTACAAAGTTTAAGTATTGTATGATCTAATGAATGCATACATAATAAGGTTTTATGGATATGGGTCTACTAAGCATTGAATTTTTTTTATTTTTATATATGGTCCTTGGATAACTAATTCAACCCCCTCTTAGTTATTCTAAAGAGTTCCAATAATTTGTATCAAAGAGCCATAGTGCTTAAGAGGACTAGTTTGAAGGTACTAGAAGCAAGAGATCAAGACATCAAAAAGAGGTACCCAAGCTTAACAAGGAGAACATACCTTCAAGGAAAAGTCTAATGAAACTAGACCTAGGAAGTCTTGGAGACCATGCACAATCTACCATCACCACTAAGCATGTCAATCCTATTGCAACGCTAACTGCTAATGAACTGAAAAGGAAGAAAGAGCACAATCAGGCAATGTTGGATATTTCCTCTGACCTAAATTATTTTGAGTTTGATGACATCAAGGGTTGTTTTACTACAAAGAAGATGTGGGATTCTCTTCACACCATTTATGGAGGTGATGCAAATGTTTTGAGAGCCAAATTTAAAAGTCTTAGAGGTAAGTTTGATGATATGAGGATACAAGAAGGTGAGAATGTTTCTCAATATTGCTTTCGAATAAAAGATATTATTAATGCTATAAGAGGAGCTACTAGTAAAATTGATGATAATATTATATAAATCAAAGTATTAAGAACACTACTGCCCATTTATATTATTAGAGTTTATGCCATACAAGAATATATATGTATACCAAGTTCTAATCTGACTCTTGAAGATTTGGTAGGTAGGCGACTACCTTTGAGCTCTCTAATTTTGATAACTTCATATCTGAGAATGTTGAATCTTCTTTCAAAGCTAAACTATCATTAAAGAAACCTAAAGAGAAGAAGAAAAAGGTAAAATATGTTTCTAGTGAAAGTGATATAGATGATGAGGATGTTAAATAGCTTGAAGCATTGTTAGCAAGGAGATTTCAAAGAGGCAAAGGAAAATTCAAAAGTAAGTTACCTATCATATGTTTTAATTGCAATGAGGTTGGTCATATTGTTTCTATATGTATAGAGGAGAAGAAAAATTGAAGTAGAGAAAAATATAGAAGTAAAACAGATGAGGACAACAAAAATTACAAAGACAAAGACAAGAAGTCTTTCTACATTGCAAAAGAGGAAACTAGAGTTGGATCTGATGACCATGGTGATGAAGTGGTGTATGTTGTAATGAAAGATGATTTAGATTGTTAGCAATAATGTTGATACTATGGGGGAGCATTGCAAAACATTAATATGACGTATTTATAAGTGTGTTTGTCATTGATGACAACATAGTAATAAGTTTGTATAAGACTCACAGAGTAATAGACTATGATTTCTGTATTGAGAATATTATGTTACTTATCTAATGATGCACAATTACCAACACATCTGTAGTTCCTCTCATGTTTTTAGTCTATACCTTGTTATTTTTATTTGAGGGATACTTGATACTCTTATTATATGTACTTTGAGATGATTTGAGAGTTGGATGTTATACTTTGATTCAATACCATAGATGTTATACTACTATGTTGTTTAGTTTATCATATTTGGATGTTGATGCTATTTGGAGATGGTTGTAGATCTATGATGATATCTGGTTATATGGTTTATTTGGACATATTTTTTGGTTATGTTATGTGATGGATTTTACGCTTTGGTGATTTACTTCATTCTTTTATTTTTATGCTTTCTGTGAATGTGACTGATGTAAATGAATTAAATAGATATTTTAACACATGTTGCTTTAGCTATGATATTATATGCAATTGCACTTGATAGTGTGTTTTAGTGTGCAAGAATTATATCCCTAGTAGTGGCACATGGAGTTAGTGATTTAGCTATTCATATTTTGCCAATGTCATCCTTGTATGGTCAACATACCCTTATTTTAATTAAAAACTTTTGGTGACTAGTAAATATGAACTCATTTACATTATGTGATTAGACCAATGAGCATGTCTATACATTTAGAAGTTCACATTTATCATGAAAGTGTTAAGTGATTTTCTGTGTGTTTGGGTTTTCATGCTTTATATCTTTTCGGATTTAATTTTTGGCAGCTTTGCCTTAGGTGAATTTCTATTATGGATAATAACCTATTTTCATTTGGGTCAATTCAGAGTTTTAGCTACTCTAGTTGGCTATTTTCTATAATTGATTATTTACTCAAAAATGAATAAGTATTGGAAAAGTGGATTCATTATTCACTTCTCACATTTTAGAAATAGAATTTTAGGAGCAAATTTGGAAATCATCTTCTGAAGGATTCTTGTTTTGTTCATTCTAGGAGCTATGCATGCGTGATCTACTTGAGGTTGGTCTTGTTGGATTTTGCAGGTGATTTATTTTATTGTTTTTAGCCCAATGATCATGATGGCATGGGTTGGTAGAGGGAGCTTTATATAAGTGATAACTAAAGAAAATACTAGGTGGTAATAAAACTTAAGATAATAAAATGTGTGAGAACTAGTTTAATTTTGAGGACACATGATTTGAGCTTGGGCTTTTAGATGCCAAGTGACTCTCCATGATGTTAGCCCCTACATAGTAGCCCATTGAGATGTATGACTAAGACCTATAGTTATGATTTATATTTGTCTTGGATTTAGTCATCATACTACTTAGCATGAGTGTTAGCTATGGATGCTATCTTTGTATATGGTTGTGGTTGGTTCTTTATCTCCATCAGCAAGATGAGTGTGTACCTATAGGTGCCACATGGTTGGGAGGCATAGCTTCCTTCACCACTGCTAGGGACTAGTGTACGAATATGGTCTTGTATCCTAGTGCGACCATTACTAGATGTGTTAACTTGATACTTTGGTTTACAGAGTATGCTTTCTTGTGATTTATGATTTCATTGGGATGTTGGTTATCATGTTTAGATGATCTTAGTTTTGATGCATTCCTTATTATGATGATTAGCATGTGATAGGTGATGTTATCTACTTGTAGGTCATCTTATGCTTTACTATTAGCATGTTAGATTTCCCTATGCTTTTGTTATTACCATGTTTTAGTAGTGACATGCCTATCATGATAGTATTGATGATTTGATTAGTGGCTTGGGAAATTACACGTGGGGGATGGCTAGGACCCATGATGGCCTTATGATGCCATTGACGGTTGGGAGGAACAATGTACTTAGTTTGGTTGTTTTGTACATTGCAATGTTATTTCAGTTATTGCGATGTTGCTTTAATTTTCTACGATGTTCCTTCTGTATCTTTACTCTTATCTATTAGATGGTTAGATGTTGATCTTTTTGTATTTACTTAGTCTATTTGAGTGTTTTTACCTCAAAATGTGGATCCAGTACTTCCTAATGTGGAGGTTCTGAACTCAATTTTACTCAAATTTTCCCTTTTTATGTTTTCCTTAAGTGTTCTTGTGTTTCTATGGGTGACCTTTTATCAGCATGGTGTGACACAAAAATGTATTGCAAGCCCATTGAAACTTTAGCATGCATCCCCTAATTCTATCGTGCACCTCTTGGAGAAATGTCATGCGATACTTTGCAGTATCACACCTCCTTGTAAGAAATGTTGTACAATACCCTTAAAGTATCACACACATTTGGGAGAAGTATTGCATAGTCCCTAAATTTTTTTCCCTCTTTCTTTAGAAATGTCACACAATACTTTCCTGTGTTGTATTAAAGTATTGCCTAGGTTTTGTAAAAACCTATATAGCTAGGTAGTGGGCACTTTTCAGTCTAGTCTAAACTTTTTGAGAGTTGATTCAGATACCCTCTTTGGTGTTCTTCAACCTTATGGTGTGGCATTTTAAATTTGGAATGTGTTTGATTCAAATTCAATTTTATGTTCTCCATATTCAATTATTTTGGTTAGTAGTGGCATTTGGAGGTTCGTTGGTTGTCAAGATGGTGATTTAGTCTTTCATTGCAATCTTTGTCATCCATGTAGGTTGTTGACATGTGTACCTTCACTTAAGTAGAAAATAAATATTCTAGCTTGTATTTCATCCATGTTCCAAGGATATTTGGGTAGGGCATTACATCTAGTATTAGAGCCCGTGTTGCAACATTGGAATCTCTGTGTTATGCTTCTACTATGGTTTTCTTTTCCATTGTGTTTTGTTATTCTATGTTTTTGTATTAGTTATCTTTTTCCTTCATGGTTTTAACTCTTATTCTTGTGATCTATTTTTTCTAGCCTTATCTTGTTGTTCCTTTAGAGATGCCTCCTACATGTAGACTTGGTGGTCATGGCGATACCCTTAGCAATAACCATGGAAATGAACACTAGGAAGAGGAATGTCAGGAAGGAGAGGGAGAATAGGATAACAATGCTAATCAAAATCTCTTGGGCGCATTGATTCCAGTTCTCTAAGAAATTCTTACTTGAATGAGCCCTCATGTGGAGGAGTGCTAGCATGATCAGTAATGGGAAGAAGGATCTCATCATGGAGAGTCCCACCATTCAAAGCATAGAGAGGAGGAATGTGAACATGAATGTGAAAATTCTCATACACCAGTCAGTGAGAGAAGGCACCAATGGAGGTGCCATGGTCAGGATGATTTTGATCTCACATAGATTGAGATGATCCAGGAACTTTAGAGGTCCAACCCACCAGAGTTTGATGGCCAAGGAACAAGACTCAAGGCTGAGACCTAGTTACTTGACATGGGGCATTGTTTCCCATTATTACCTTATGGGAGAAACATAAAGGACTATTGTGTGATCATGAAGCTAAGGGAACATGGTTCCATTTGGTGGGGTGAAGAGAGTGAGAGACTTGGTATCAATGTCATAGATCTCACCTAGGAGATCTTTGAGGAAAGGTTCAGAGAGAAGTTTCTATCACCACAGTATCATGAAGCTTGCATTGATGAATTCCATGAGCTTAAACAAGGTTTTATGAAAATTTATTAGTATGAGAAGAAGTTCCTTGGTCTAAAATAGTATTCAAGCTACAGGCATGATGTTGCACTCATCACCCAACATTTTGTTAGAGGCCTTAGAGACTCCATCATTGGTGATGTCTATGCTCATCAACTGAGGGCACTTGTTCTTGACATTGATAAGGCAAGGATCATTGAGAGTAATGTGGCTAGGGAGATAGTGGAAAATTTGGTTCTTAGAACCAAGGTGCTTAGAATTCAAGACAAGATGCTTAGTTCACTTAGTCCTTAGGGGAGGGCCAACCCCAATCAAAACCCTTTCGGGGTCGTTACCATGGTAAGAGTAAAAATAAGTTTTGGGCAAAGAAGGGACAATCTTCTAGTACATCAAGAAATAAAGGAGATAACCAAAACCAAGGACATAAGTCTCAATGGGATCATCCTCCTTAGAGCAGTAAAAAAATTTCTAGTAGGGGTAGTGCACCTTACCCTAGTGCTAGTCAAGGTTCTCATGGAATAGGTGACAACTTTTGGGGAAATTATTTTTCTTGTGGCCAACCTGGCCATAAATCTTATGATTTTTTGATTAAACCATCCACTAGACCTAGTAAGGGTGCAATGAGATCTGAGCCTACTATAAGAGATGTAGGTAGGAATCATAGAGTCTTTGCAGTGGTTGACAACTATCAAGCTGGGCATCTAGGTATAGTAGTTGAGGCTATAGGTATGCTGTATGGTATTTCAACTTTAGTTTCATTTAACTCTAGTGCTTCTGATTCTTTCATTTCACCATCTCTTGTTCCATGATTTGGGTTAGTGGCAATGCATCAAGTTGATAGGTGGTAGGTGGAGTTAGCCACAGGTTCTAAGGTGGATGTTGACTCGCTGGTTAGTAGTTGTTGTTTGAATTTGAGAACCTTCACCACTATAATGGATCTATGTTATTCCAACTCTAGGATTGTATGACATTGTGTTTGGCCATATTCATCCTAGTGTATCCCCATGGGGTGCACCAGTCATCTTCATGAAGAAGAAGGATGGTTCTTTACATTTGTGCATTGATTACTAAAAGTTGAATATGGTGATGGTGAAGAATCATTATCCTTTATTGAGGATAGATGACTTAATTGTAAAAAAATCCCACAATTCATCCTATTCTTATTTGTGTTTCTGGTGAGATTGTGTGTAAGATTTTTAGCATCAAAAACATACATAAAACCTCAAAGGAAACACAAATAAGGATAGATGACTTATTCGATCAGATGAAGGGAGCATGAGTGTTCTCAAAGATTGATCTTAAGTTGGGATACCATCAGCTTCATATCTAGGAGGTTGATATTCATTAAACAACTTTTCATACATAGTATGGGCATTATGAGTTCACAGGTGTGCCTTTGAGTTAACCAATGCACCATTAGTGTTTATTAGTTTGATGAATGGTGTATTTTGCACTTACCTTTATTAGTGTGTCATTGTATTCCTAGATGACATATTGATCTATTTGAAGACTGAGGAGGATCATGAATTCCATTTACATCAGGTTTTGTAATGTTTGAGAGGGCATAAGTTGTATAGTAACTTTAGTAAATGTGGGTTCTTCTAATCTAAGGTGAAGTATTTGGGACGTATCATCACTAGTGATGGAATTGCAATGGATTCAGAGAAGATTCATACTATCATGGATTGGATGGCACCCACTAATTGTAGTGGATTGGTCTAAATGCATGATAACATCATTAGATGGAGTTCTTGTGTGAGTAAGACTTTAATGTTCATTACATTAAAGGTAAGGAGAATGTTGTCACAGATGCTTTGAGAAAAAGGCAACATGAGGTATCAATAATATCACTAGGAGTGGATTTGTGAGGCCACATCTTGGAGGTATTGCCTAGTGACACTTGGTATTAGGAGGTGAGGGTAGAGATTGAGTCCAAACATACCCTTGAGGGGAGATTTTTAGGTTATGTAATTGAGTCTGATGGACTATTGTGTCACATGGGGCATATCTATGTACCGGCATTAGGTGGTCTTCATACCTTGATTTTGTCTGAAGTGCATCATGCACCATATTCTACACATCCTAGTGTTAAGAAAATGCATGTTGATATTAAATAGTTGTACTTATGGGTAGGAATGAGGTGCAATGTTGCTGATTTTGTTGCTAGATGTCTTGAGTGCCAGAGAGTGAAGGCAAAGCATCAACATCTGATAGGTCTTTTGCAACCACATACCATTCTAGAGTGGAAGTGGGATACAATATCTATTGATTTTATCATAGGGTTTCTTATGTCATCATGGAGACATGATTGTATCATGGTGATAGTGGAAAAATTGTCAAAGGTAGCACATTTTTCACCCATGAGAGCATCATACATAGCTTCTTCTATAGTGCATGTTTTCTTGGTGGATATTGTTCGTTTGCATGGGATTCCTCATTGGATTATTTCAAATAGAGATCTAGTGTTTACTTCTACACTATGGACATCTTTTCAGCATGCTTTGGGTGCATAGCTCAATTTTAGTTTGACTTATCACCCACAGATCAATGGTCAAACTGAGAGAGTAAATTAGGTTCTGGAGGATATGCTTCACATGGATGTTATGGATAGGCAGGTGAAGTGGGAGGACTATTTGTACCTTGTTGACCCCTTTGAGTTGGGATCATTTAGAGGACTATGTTCTTTTGGTCTTAGAGATACTTCAAGATATGGAGCAGTAGGTTGTTCACATTAGGGAGCATTTGGTTACTGCCTAGAACAAGTAGAAGAAGTATGTAGATGCCCATAGGTTGGATTGTCACTTTTCTATTGTTGATAGGGTGTTTTTGCAGGCGTGTTTGAGGAAGAGTCCCATCAATTATGGGAAATTTTCTAAGTTGGTACCATGTTTTGTTGGACCTTTTGAGATCCTCAAGAGGATTGGTCCTATTGTGTATCGACTAGCATTTTGACCTAGCCTATCATGCATCCATGATGTTTTTCATTTTTCTATTTGTAGCAATATCTTCTAGATTTGACCCATGTTCTTGATTGGTATGCTTTACAGGTAGCAGATGGGCAGCTTACTTTGGAGCCCATTTGTATCCTATAGTAGTGAAGGCTAACTTTACGAGGTTGGGACATAGAGTAGGTAAGGGTCAAATGGGACCCGAGAAATGAGATCTCTACAACTTGGGAAGATTCTACATGATTGAGGGGATTGTACCACTACCTTTTTGCTAGCTTCCAAGAGTAAGCATGTGCTAGTGGGGGAGGATGTAGTGCCTCTCATGATTGTAGTTTGTACCTTGTTATTTTGATTCAAGGGATATTTGATACTCTTATTATATGTACTTTGAGATGACCTAAGGGTTGGATGTTATACTTTGATTCAGTAACATAGATTCTATACTACTATGCTATTTAGTTTATCATATTTGCATGTTGATGCTATTTGGGGATGATAGTAGATCCATGATGATATCTGGTTATATGGTTTATTTGGACATATTTGTTAGTTATCTTATGTGATAGATTTTATGCTTTGGTGATTTACTTCATTCTTGTATTTTAATGCTTTCTGTAAATGTGAGTGATGTAAATGGATTAAATAGATATTTTAAGACATTTTTCTTTGGGTTTGATATTATATGTAATTGCACTTGATCATGTGTTTTAGTGCGTAGGAATTATATCCCTGGCAGTGGCACATAGAGTTAGTGATTTAGCTATTCATATTTTTCCAATGTCATCCCTATATAGTCGACGTACCCTTATTTTAATTATTTTAATTGAAACCTTTTGACTATCAGTAAATGTAAACTCATTTTTATTATGTAATTAGACCAGTGAGTGTGTTTGTGCATTTAGAAGTTTAAATTTGTCGTGAAAGTGTTCAGTGATTTTCTATGTGTTTGGGTTTCCATGCTTTATATCTTTTCAGATTTAATTTCTACCAGCTTTTCCTTAGGTGAATTTCCATTATAGATAATAACCTATTTTTGTTTGGGTCGATCCAAAGTTTTAACTACTCTAGCTGACTATTTTCTATAATTGATTATTCACTCAAAAATGAATAAGTATTGGAAAAGTGGATTCATTATTTAGTTCTCACATTTTGGAAATAGAATTTTCTGAGCAAATTTGTAAATCCTTTTTTGAAGGATTCTTGTCTTATTCATTTTCGGAGCTATGAGTAGAGGATCTACATGAGGTTGGTCTTGTTGGATTTGGTTTAGGGAGTTTATGCTTTTCTATTATTTTTAGCAGATTTGGCAGGTGATTTATTTTATTGTGTGGGTTTCATTTTTTTCCCTTTTCGCTGTCAGGTAGGGCCTTCATGTTTTATTGTTTTTGCTCTTTTTCAGCTTCCATTTCTTGTAGCAGTATGTTAGGAGGCTAAGAACTAGTGTTCCCCTCCATTTCTGTATGTTAATTCTATCCAATTGGTTAGGTATGAATGTTTTCCCTATTTTTGAAATGGGGGTGTGGGCTTTTGAGCTGTTATGCTGGCCATTTTTGCATACGGTATTTGATTTTAGGTATTTTTGGATTTTTGAGGTTTTTGCACCCAAAGGCTAAATGGGTTTAAATTTTGGAATTTTTTCAAAATTTGATTTTTCTACCTCATTTTGTATGCCACCCTTATTTCTCAAGTTTTCTTGGTACAATGTTGTTCATGGACCTAGATGATCCATTTGGATATCCATCATACCACTTTTACACTTTATGTTGCATAAGGATGCATGTAGCATCCATCATAATGATTTTATTTTTGGTTGAATGACTTTCTATTTGAGTTTTCATCCAGTCCTTTTGTTATGATCTTTGTGATGGTGGTGCGTCACTCATCAGTACATGCACATACATTGTCGAATGACTTGGGAGTCCCAATCTTTTGTGGTAGTTCCAAAATTATGATCATTGTGGTTGGGTTTGGAATTTTCTTGCCTATGGGCATGCATCATTGGATGACCATGGGTAGGGTAGGGTAGCATATGGAGGGGGCTTCTATCTTGCAACTTAGTGATCATGATGTCATGGGTTAGCAGAGGGAGCTTTATATAAGTGATAACTAAAGTAAGTACTAGGTGGTAATAAAATTTAAGATAATAAAATGTGTGAGCACCCATTTAAGTTTGAGGACATGCGATCCAAGCTTGGGCTTATAGATACCAAGCGACCTATAGTTATGCATTGTCTTTGTCTTGGATTCAATCATCATACTGTTTGGTGTGAGTGTTAGCCATGGATGTTAGCTTTTTATGTGGTTGTGGTTTGTTCTTTGTCTCCATCAGCATGGTAGGTGTGGACCTATAGATGCCACATGGTTGGGAGGCATAGCTACCTTCACCACTACTAGGGACTGGTGTACAATGATGGTCTTGTATCCTAGTGTGACCATTGCTAGATGTGTTCATTTTGTACTTTGGTTTATAGAGTATGCTTTCTTGTGATTTATGATTTCATTGGGATGTTGGTTATCATGTTTAAATGATCTTAGTTTTGATGCATTCCTTATTATGATTATTAGCATGTGATGGGTGATGTTATCTACTTTTAGGTCATCTTATGCTTTACTACTAGCATGTTAGATTTCTCTATGCTTTTGTTATCACTATGTTTTAGTAGTGACGTCCCTATCATGATAGTACCAATGATTTGATTGGTGTCTTGGGACGTTATGCAAGGGGGATGGCTAGGACCCATGATGACCTTATAATGCCATTAATAGTTTGGAGGAACCACATAATTTGTTTGGTTGGTTTGTACATTGTGATGTTGTTTCAGTTATTGCAATGTTGTTTTAATTCTTTGCAATGTTCCTTCTATAATTTTACTCTTATCTATTAGATGGTTAGAAATTGATCATTTCATATTTCCTTTGTCTATTCGAGTGTATTTGCCTTGAAATGTGGATCTGGTACTCCCTAGTGTGGAGGTTATGAACTCAGTTTTACACTATTTTTCCCCTTTTTTATTTTCCTTAAGTGTTCTTGTGTTTCTATGGGCAACCTTTTATCAGTATGGTGTGACACAAAAATGTATCGCATGCCCATTGAAACTTTATCATGCATCCCTTAATTCTACCACATAGCTCTTGGAGAAATGTCATGCAATACTTTCCAGTATTGAACCTCCTTGTAAGAAATGTCATATGATACCCTTAAAGTATCACAAGCCTTTAGGAGAAGTATCACCTAGTCCCTGAGAATGTCACCCTCCTTCCTTAGAAATTTCATGCAATACTTTCTTTTTCTATATTAAAGTATCGCCTGGGTTTTGTAAAAATTTGTGCAAGTGGGTAGTTGGCACTTTTCGGTCTGGTTTGCACTTTTTGAGAGTTGATTCAGATACTCTCTTCAATGTTCTTCAAGCTTATGGTGTCACATTTTGAATTTGGAACATGTTCAATTTGAATTTAGTTTTGTGTTCTTTGTATTCAGTTATTTTGATCAATAGTGGCATTTGGAGATTCATTGGTTGTTGGTATGGTGATTCAATCTTCCATTGAGATCTTTGTGATCCATGTAGGTTGTGTACATGTGCACCTTCACTTGTGTAAAAATAAAATAAAATTCTGGCATGTATTTCATCCTTGTTCCAAGGATCTTTGGGTAGGGCATTAGAACATACTACATTGTGTATTTATTACAAGGGTAAGTGTGTAAAACCTAAATCGACTATGTAGAAAAGATATTTTTGATCTACAAAGAAATATATGGAAATAGAGTATTAGGAAAGCAGTTTCTATTGCATGATTTCTATAGTTCATTACAATAGTAGCGAAGGGTTGTGCATTAAATAGGAGATAGTATATTGACCATTGATGATGTTAAAGAGTGCATATGTACAAAAGTCACACATGTGAAATTTTGTATATAATTGTAAGCCAACATCATTAATTAAATGTATATTTCATTTAATGAATGCATGGAAAGCCAACTCAAGGACTTATCATTAAGCATTGCATAAAGGAAAGATGTTCTCCATGTTTTACACATAGTGAGAAGGGAAGGCTTTCAAAATACTAAGAAACATAGCATAGTGACTTACTAATGTATGTAAGTGACCATAAGGGTTATTGTTCCTAATTACAAATTTCTAGATTTGATTGCATGAGCTAAAGATGAAAGAGCCTGACATACTAGACAAAGGAAGAAGTAAAAGATTGTTGCACATCAATTATTCTGAAAGGAATAGTACCGAGATCAATTGGACAATGTGTTCATTGATCTGATTGTGAAGCTATTTAGATAGTGGGTTCAGCTACCTTCCACAACTCCTAACATATTTGGAACCTCCTAATTGGGATTCGAAGTCTCCTAATAGGGTCTCTTTGTACTTGTTGATTTGTCATTTGCACGATGCTTAATAGTAGGAATCCTTTCAAACACCTCTCTTGAAAAGCTAATCTAAGGATCAACTCCAAGGTTTTGGGTGATCTTCCAACCTACTAGAATCCACTTAGTTGAAGATAAATGTGAATGTTCATGAGGCATTTTTTAGTTCAAACCAATTTTAGCTAAGATTGCCAATCTACTTGTTGTTTCATAATTTAACCACAAAAGAATGAATGCAATCTAACAACGCAACTATACGAATTCCTAAATTAACCAAGGGTTAACAAAGTAAATAATAGAGATAGGATAACAAGAAGTTGAAAGTCAATAGCATGAAAGGGAAATTCCTAATGGACATAACCCATGGAAAGAACACATTTGTGAGTTAAACCTTTGAAAATATTAGTAGTTAACCAATGAAAATAGGAGCAATGCTTCCTTAATTCTACTGATGTAATCACCGATGAGAATTTAGTAATTGTAAGATGTTTCACTTTTCATCAAATTTCATGGCCACAAAAAGTGCACTCATGTGAGACAAAAAGTTGCATAGGAACAATAGGGTGACCTCTTCTCAAAAAAAGTACATGAGGAGAATTTGTAGACCTATAGCAAACACTAGAATTAAAGGATTGCACAATAAGAAACAATGCAATAAATTTTTTGGCTCAATTATCTCTCATGAACATAAATCCATAAAACATAGCACACTTATAAAAGAATCACTACACTCCAAATGCATGCACCAAAAGCATATATTATTGTAAAACAATAGTGGGGATAGTAGCGGTAATGACAACAACCTATAATACAAATTACATTCCTAAATTTATAAGAAATTCTCTCCTTAGTTTGTGTTGAGAATGAGAGATCTCTTTATGAAATCATATGCTTCTAATTTAATAAAACAAACTAATTATATAAAAACTAACTATCTAACTAGTTCTTAGTAGAACTCCATCCATATTTATATCATTAATTGGATGCACAATCCTTGATATGTCATGACACAAAGAAAGTATGAGAAAATAAAAAGAAGAGAGATGTCAGTTGATGTAGGAGTGTCTGGAAGTGTCAAAAATAGAAGTTCAACCTTCACTAGGCATCTATCAAAGTTAATCTACTATCAAAGTGCATTTTTAGTGGATGGAAAGCTCTAAATTTGGAATTGGTAGTTAATTGTCAATGCACCTCAAAAGAAGTGCACTAGCACACCAGTGCACCTTTGATAAAATGCACCTGTGCACCTAGCACACCAGTGCACCAGCAGACCTAAAGTGCTTAATTCATCAAAATATCAAAGTTCTCAATTTTGGAAATAGTTTCTAGGTTTTTCTCAAATGGGTTTTTAGATCAGTTTTGTGTAGTAGCTTTGATCCTTTTTATGATTTATACCCTCTTTATAGCCAAAAACTTTTGTAGACCTAAACTCCTTCTACTTCTAAAATCCCAAGGTAGCTATGTTGAATCCTATCATTAAAAGTTGCATAAGATGAGGGCCTATTCTAGTTCATGTGTCTGACATTTGTATCATTAATCTTTAGTGAAAATTGCGTGATTCTTTCTTCTCTTTTACTGCCTGATCCTTCCTAGTTAGAGACCAAGTGATTCAGATTATCCAAAATGATCAAATGTTTGAAACACTTCCATATTTTTTCACAAGCTTTTCTAGGTCCTCTTAACTAGCTCTTTTAGAGGTCTTCTACTCAAAATTTCAAGTTGAAACTTTAGTCAATCTCTAAAACTGGGTAGCTGAAGGGTCGCTATTTTAGGGACTAAAATTAGATTTTTAGTTCTTCTTTATAATGCTGTAATTAGTTCTAAATTTTGAGTTCCAGGTCAAAAATTATGACCCAACAAGTTAAGGACACCCTTTTATCTACAAAAAATAGGAAATCAGTAGTGCAAAGTCAAAGAAATATTGATTAACTTAAACCTTATCACAAACACAATCAAAACCCTAAAAACCTAAATATCTAAAAACACCCAAAAACCTATCTTTATCCCACAAATGAAAAAAAAACAAAGAAAAGGCACACCTAGCACACTTGGTAGGTGCACCTTTTGCATCTTCTACCATTTAAAAATATGGGATGCACACTAGCACACCCTATATGGACTTAGGAAAATTTTATGTTTTTAAGGGTGCACAGTAGCACACTTAATTAGGTGTGCTACTGCGCACCTCAATTTGGAAATTGTCTTTGTTTTTATTGTTTTTTAATACCCTTTCTTACTAACTTTGGCACATTGGTACACCTAATTAGGTGCAATTGTGCACCTTTTCTCTTTTTGAAATGATTAATCTCTCTCTGAAAATTGATTTTTGAAATTTAGTTTTTCCAACCAGGACCTAGATTTGACCAAGGACACTAGACAAAACCCTAGAAAAGACTTAAACACTGAAATAGGGTTCTAGAAAGATAAAAAATAAAGTAGGGGGTTAGTATTTCTAAGATATTATTTATATTAGTACACCATCTTGTGGGCATCATTCTCACCAGATGTTTTCCCTAGTTGACATATCTAGTGTAATTTTTTATGTGCATCTCTTTATAGCAATTGTTTACTTTGGTTGAATGGTCAAGATTATTTAAGAGGATAAATTTTTTAAATTATCTTATAACTGATTCACCCCTTTGCCTCCTTTCAATTTTATTGCTAGACTATTGTTCCTAACAATTGGTATCAGAGCATCAAGTCCTTAAAGAAAAAGTTTAACAAATTTGGGATATCCATGGTGAATTTTTTCAGAAAGGAAAGTCTAAAATTTGATGGCACAAACTATGATAGCTGGAAGGACAAAATGAAGACTCATTAGTTATGCATGGGTCTAGGATATTGGCTTGTAACCAAGGCATCTAAAAACATCATAGAAGAAGACAATGTTGAAATTTGTACCAAGGAACAAAGAGAAGTATTTGCATGCAACATAAGGGTAAGAGAAGCAATATTGTCAGCTCTACCTAAAAGTGAGTATAGCTAGGTAAACAACTCAAAAAATCTCATGAATTTTGGAAAACATTAGAAGCTAATTATGAGGGTGATACACATGCAAAAAGAGTTAGATTAAAAAATATGTATTTTGCATTCCAAGATGAAAAAATAATGGAAGATGAATCTATAAGAAGCTATATTAGCAGAATATTCAAGATTGTTGTAGGAATCACATCTCTTGGCGGAAAGGAATCTGATGATGAAGTAATATGGAAGATCTTGAAACTAGAAGATTTACATAGAATAACTAGAAGGATTCATTGACGCTAACAAGAAGAACATGGTATGTAGACTACATAAAGTTTTATATGGTTTAGAGAAAGCCCCAAGAGCATGGAATGAAAGGCTTCATAATTATCTTGTGAAGATTGGATTTAAGAGGACTGATGATAACAACAATCTATACTTGAATATAGAAGGAGGTAAAGGTATTTTACTAGCTAAAAGTTTTGTAGATGATATCATATTTGGAGGTCAAGATGGATTATGTAAGACATTTGCAAATAAAATAAAGAAAGAATTTGAGATGTCTATGTTTGGAGAGGTTAAGTTCTTTGTTGGTTTGCAAGTATATCAGATGAAATATGGTATATACATCACTTAGTCTAATTATGTGAAGGAAGTATTGAAAACTTTTGGACTAGAAGATTCAAAACTAGTTAGCTCACACCTATGGTGATAGGACACAAGTTGTCAAAGAATGATGATTCAACTGATGTGAATAAAACATTGTACAGGTCTATGATTGGAAAATTGCAATATGTAGTGCATAGTAGACTTGACATTGCATTATGAGATGACTATTAAGATAATTATGAGATATTTGAAAGGAACAGAAGCCTATGGTCTATACTACAAGAAAAATGAAAAATTTGAGTTGAGAGCATACATTGATGTTGATACCCCAGGTGTGATACCCCTATCCAGAGCTACTTAAGAAGCACAAGTATTTCCCTACATCAATTGAAGCTCAATTTTATATCTTCACGCTGAGAGGCATTCTATACAATGGGAGCACAAATGCAATTCCCGGCATAGGAATATGCCCAAATAGATTCTCTATCAATAAAAGAGAAATGGGAGTAGTTACACACTAATTTAATTAAAATAGATTTTATAAATGCATTTGATTTCACCATGGTTATGTGGTACCTTATAAAATAATAAAATGGAAATTTATTCCTGAAATAATAGGACCCAAAATAATAGGGTGACATATGGCCATCCCAAAATAAGAGGGTGACACATGGTCATCCTGAAATAATGGGCCTTGAAATAATAGGATGTCAAATGACCATACCAAAATAAAAAGGTTGAAATTATAGGACACCAAAAAATTTGAAAAATAAAAACAACAAAGAACTTAGAAATAAATTTAAAAATAAAATATTCTTAATTATTATAAATACTACAAAAGACTAATTGTTATAAAATAATATATATTTTTCAATGATACTATTATTCATAATAATATGTAATATAGAATTTTAGGTGGATATTTTTTTTTTATATCAAAGATTGAATGGAAATAAAACATAGTTTTTCTATAATATTTAGAAAGTAAGATTTTTTTTTTTGTTTAATTAGAAAAAAACTAGAATATAAAACAAGAATAGAAATATTCATAAAAAAATTAGGAAAAATTATAAAAGATTCTACTGAAATCTAGAATTTATTATTAAATTTATTTTTAAGATTTTTGATGATTCATTCAAATATTTTAAAATTAAAAATTTTATTTAATGAGAAAATGTTATTTGATTTGCATTTACTAAAAATGTTTAAATGATTAAAAAAATAACGATATTTTATAAATTTAGATTCTACTTTTAGAAGAAGCACCAATTAATTTTAGAGTAAATTTAAAACTATTTCTACTAACAACTACATAATATAAATTTATCTTCAATTAAGAATAAGAAGCCAAATGGAGGCTAAACTAATAGGGCCCAAAAAAATAGGACCTAAAAAATATGCCCAAAAATTTAGGACCCAAAAAAATAGGCCTAAAATAATTTCTTTTAAATTTTAAATATGAAACATATTCTATTTGTCAAATATACTTTTGTTTATTTTTTGTGGGGAGTGGGAGAATTTGAATCAAATTCATGGAATACCAAGAGACATCTATTAGTGGATATGAGGAGCCTCTCATAGGTTATAAAACAAATGTTCCTCATTTCATTTTCATTTTGTATTTTTGCAAGAGGAAAGGGTGGAGATTATTGGAGTAGATTGGAGTTTTTAAAGACCAATAGATTAAAGTTTTGGAGTATTTTTTTTGCAAGTGAGATTTCTATTTCTATTTTGTATTTTTTATTTAGTTTTTCATTTAGATTTAGATTTAGTAACATATTTAAATTTAGATGTAGATTTAGTTTAAAAATTTGTTATAATATTCTACTTTGATTTAGATTTCAATTTCAAATAGTTTAATCTCAAATTTAGAATTGCATTAAAAATTGTTTAGATTTGCATGTAATAGTTTAGCATTTATTTCAATTAGTTTCATCTCACATTTAGATTTAGAATTTGAATTGCATTCAAAATCTATTCAATTTATATATTTGATAATGCTTTTCATTTGCACATTTTTAATGTGCATGTTTCAATTTATTTTTAGATATGCATGTTTCATATTAGTTTTAGATTTACATATTTAAAAATACTTTTGGTTTGCATTTTTTAGATTTGTATGTTTCATAATAGTTCTATATTTTCACATTTAATAATTAAAATTTATCATTAATTTAGATGGAAAGGTTGACATATGAATAAAATTTTTATTTACTAAAATTAATAAATAATTTAAAATAGAAAAAACATACTTATTTATTTTATATTTTGTCATTATTTAATTATATTATGTATGTATTTTATTTAAATATTTTTCATAGTATGCAGAGGCTTTTATTAATAATATTGTTTGTAATGTTTGAAAAGTGGAAAGTAATGCCACCATATTATAAACATTGCAATCAAAATGTTTCATTTGAAATAGTTTTCATTTTTATTTATCTTATTTTGAACATTATTCATTTCAAAGAATTTATGTTAATTATTAATAGCTTTTTTTCTCATTATTTCTATATATTAATGTTTGTTTATAAGTTTGTAGGTTACTATTTGAGTTATGGATGTCTCGAACAAAGAACTAAACATTATTGACACTAGCACAACTACTTGAATGACCTCAACTAATTTCTTTGAGACTACATTTGATAAATGCCTACAAATAATTAAAGAGTTGTGTACAACTATAATCAAAGCTATGGAGAATGCAATATTTCCAATTGACTATGTTGAGGAAATGCAAGTAATGCAAATGAAAGATGTAGCGAAGTTCACGCATGACACATATTGCAAAAGTGGATGGTTTTCCCTCAATGATGAAAGAAGTCTTTCACACTCATTGTTCAAATAAAGGTCGCAATGGAATCCTAATCATTGAAGTATGTGACATGTATTTACACCATTATAGGGAATTTTTTTTGTATATAGTTCATTCTTGTCTTCGGTTTCAGAATTTTACTTCTAATTAGTTGTATTGAGAGTTTTGTTTCACCATTGTTCTATGTAACTTTCATGAAGACCAGAACAAGAAAAAAATTGTACAAAAGATTTCTTCAATGGATGTGGTTACTAAATATGTTAATTAAGAAATAAAATCATAAGTCTAAATAGATGTCCTTAATGACATACATATTTATTAATTATATTTCTTGATCATTGCAATAAAACTTGCATTAAAATTATCAAAAATTCAACAATATATAATGTTCTCACATCATCATGGGAAAATGATTTCCATAAAATTGATTCTTACATCATCTAAATAATTTTTTTGGGACTTATAAATTCCCTTTCATAAACAAGACACAATTGAAAAATTTCCACTATTCAAGTCATATTTGAAACCTATATCTCAAATTTGACTATAGTTGTACTCCAAATATTCCAACACTACACATAAATATGATAATCATATGATGGTGTGTCTAGAGAGAGAGAGAATATTATAAAAAAGTTAATAATATATGTTATAATATCACTAATCATGGGCATTATAATAAGACTAACCCACACAAAAATGTAACCTAATAGTTATCCTAACACTAAGATAAAATGTAATAATAGAACTAACATTGGGTATAATATGATTAGTAACCCCAAAAATAACCTTAACCATAATAATAGCACAAACCCTAATTCTAACTCTAATTTTAACTCAAACCCTAACTCTAACTCTAACTCTAATTGTAACCCTAACTATAATTGTAACCCTAACTTTAACTCTCACTCTAATAGTAACTCTAATTTTACCCCTAACCCTACCTCTAATCATAATTCAAACCCTAACCCTAATTATAGCCCTAACCCTAATCCTAGACTATAAATCTAATCCTAACTCTAACTCTAATGTTCACCCTAACTCTAATTCTGACACTAATTCTAACTCTAATTGTAACTCTCATTCTAACTCTATCACTAATTCTATCCCTAACCCTAAACCTAATATTAACCCTAACTCTAACTCTAACTCCAACCTTAACTATAACACTATTGCTAATGTTAACTATAATGCTACCCCTAATTTTAACCCTAACTATAACTATAACTCTAATTATAACCCCAACGCTAACCCTAACTCTAACCCTAACCCTACCCTTTTCATAACCTTAACACTATATATAACTCTAACTCTAACACTAATCCTAATTATAACCCTAATCCCAACCCTAATTATAACCTTAACTCTAACTCTAACCCTAAATCTTACCATAACCCTAACCATAACCCTAAATCTAAAACTAATCCCAACTTTATCCCTAACTTTAAATCTAACTCTAACTTGAACCCTAACATTAACTCTAATTCTAACCCTAATTTTAAATCAAAACCTAACCCTAACTATAACCCTAACCCTAGCCCCAATTCTAACCCTAACCCTAACCTTAACACTAACACTAACACTAATAGGAACATTAACACTAACCCTAACACTAACACTAACACTAACACTAACACTAACACTAACACTAACACTAACACTAACACTAACACTAACACTAACACTAACACTAACACTAACACTAAAAAACACTAACACTAACACTAATACTAGCACTAACAATAACACTAACACTAACACTAACACTAACACTAACACTAACACTAACACTAAAACTAACACTAACACTAACACTAACACTAACACTATAACTCTAATTCTAACCCTAACCTTGATGCTAACCCTAACTCTAATCATAACCCTAGCACTAACCCTAACTCTATCCCTAATTCTAACCCTAACTCTAACTCTAACTCTAACTCTAATTCTAACTCTAACTCTAGCTCAAACCCTAACTATAATTCTAACCCTATCACTAACCCTAACCTTAATTCTAACCCGAACTATATTTATAATCCTAATTCTATCCTTAAGCATAATTCTTACCCTAACCCTAACTCTAACTCTAACTCTAATTATATTTGTAACCCTAACTCTAACCCTAACCCTATATCATCCTAACTCTAATCCCAATTCTAACCCTGACCCAAATTCTAGCCCTAATTCTAACCTAATTATAACCCTAACTATAATTGTAATCCTAACTCTAACCCTAACTCTAATTCTCACCCTAACCCTAACTCTAACTCTAATTCTAACCCTACTTCTATATCTAATGCTAATTTAAACCATAACACTAACCCTAATTATAACCCTAACTATAACACTAGCTCTAACTCTAACCCTAACTCTAACTCTAACTCTATCTCTAGTTCTAACCATACCCCTAATTCTAACCCTAACTCTAACTATACCTCTAAATCTAATTATAACCCTAACCCTTACACTAACCCTAACCCTAAGTGTAACCTTAACCCTACCCCTAATCCTAACCCTAACACTATATATAACTCTAACTCTAACACTAACACTAATTCTAATTCTAACCCCAACCCTAATTCTAACCCTAACTCTTTCTCTAACCCTAAACCTATATCTAACCCTAACCCCAACTCTATTTCTAACTTTAGATCTAACTCTAACTTGAAACCTAACTCAAACTCTAACCCTAACCCTAACCCTAACTACAACCCTAACCCCAACCCCAACCCCAACCCCAACTCTAACTCTAACTCTTAAAATAACACTAAAACTAAAACTTACACTACCTCTAATTTTAACTCAAACTCTAATTGTACCCTAACCCTAATGGTAACATTAATCCTAATCGTAACCCTAACACTAACCCTAACTCTAATCCCAATTCTAAACCTAACTATAACCTAAACTCTATCTTTAACTCTAACCCTAATTCTAACTCTAATTTTAATAATAACTCTTGTTGAATATAATTGATTAATTGTGTGTTGTCTTTGATGTTATACAAATGTCATATTAGTTTTGGTCAGTGTATGCCAAGCTCACTTAGGTGGTGAAGATAGTTTTCTATGTCTATCAAGCATTCCTGTATTTGCCTAGTTCAAAAAGAAGCATCTATTTAGTTTAATCAAGCATCAAAGGAAAGTTTGTTGAAGATGAGTGTTAACTGAGCTCACTCCATTAATGAAGGAAAAGTGGGATGGAATAAGTACTAACTAAGCTTACTTGGTTACCAAAGGATTTTTGCAAGTTACAGTGTTAACCAATCTCACAATGATAGTGTTGACTAAGCTATATAGTAAGGATTAAGTTTCATAGTATTCACTGAGTCACCAATGCAAACCAAGTTCAAGACTACTTGAAAGTGATTAGTATGGACTGAACCTCTACATCTACCAAGTACATAATGATGGCAAGCATTGACTATAGATGTTAAGTATCAAAACCTCACCGAGTTAGTCTTTAGAACCCGAGTTTATACACTTTGGCCAACTTTTTAATTCTTTGTAAACTTGTATTCTAGCTAACTTAGGTGATGAATATTGATTATTCTAAGTTGTATTTCAGCTGAATTGATTGAGTGAAAGATATAAGTATAAAGTCAAGTTGTGATTTCAAAGTGTGTAATTTTTCATATTGATATGAATGAAGAGCTAGTGATGAGAAGAGGAAGCAAATTTGAAGGATAAGTAGAATATCTTTATAGAGCAGCAAAGCCATATTTGATTAGTAAGGATCAAGTACAAGCCTGAATAGAGATTTTCAATCATCAAATTAGGTCATCTCATTGTTACTCTCTAACAATTGTAGCAATGATCTAATTCTCTTAACAGAGTTGGCTTAATAGCTATTTTTAAATCCTCTAACAAGGTGGCAATTCCATTGAATTGTTCTCAAGACCTCTAACAAGGTCACTCCTAATAGGGTGATTAAATCTTGAATAGGGTCACACTGAACAATGTGTTTTGTAACCTTTAATTGGGTGGGCCCCTAATAGGGCTCACTTCAGAAGAGTGAAAAATAGTAACTAGTCATAATTGATGGTTTCTCCCAAATTGGGTTTCCACATTAAATCCTAGTTTCAAATGTGTTCATGCTATTTTATTTTGTGTGTTTGCAACTAGGTTAAAGTAATATTAATAAAAAATAACACCTAAAGGTTTATAAATTAATCATTTACTGAGTTAATCTAGTTATTGCCAAGTTACAAAATTTTGTGTGTGCTTACCAAGTTCTTACAATATTCAGTTGTTTGTTTGTTTTGTACTAACATCTAAGGGATCTAGGATTTATTTTAGTGGTAACTAATTCACCCCTCCCCTCTCAGTTACTCCTCTTATATTTCCAACAATTGATTTTAGAGCTTTTGGTGCTTGCAGAGAAGTTTTCAAGAACCTAAGCTAAAGACCAGGATGTCTTACAAAAGAGAGATTCCCAAGTTGAATAGAGACAATTTTGCAGCATGGAAAGGACTTATGAGATTATATTTGGCTACCATCAGCAATTTGGGTTGCAAGTATCTTGATGCTGAATACAAGACTCCCACTAAAACTTTATTAGTTAAAGATATTGTTGAAAAGAAGAATCATAATATCATGATGATTAACATTGCATTTGCTCTTAGTTATGCTGAATTTGATGAGGTAAAGGATTGCAAAACTACTTTTGAAATGTGGAACAAACTGAAAGATATCTATGTAGGAGATGACAATGTAAGAAGAGCCAAAGCAGAAATCCTTAGAGGACAATTTGATAAAATGAGAATGAGAGAAGATGAAAACATTACAAAATATGTAGAAAGAATCAAGGCTAGTGTAAGTGCAATCAAAGCATCTGAAGGAGACATTAAGGAGGAAAGTATTGTAAGTAAAGTGCTTAGAACTCTCTTAGCATTTATGCAATTAAAGTATCTTCTATTAAATAAAATATATTTGATCCAAATAACAAAATAGGCTTGGATGCTCTAGTTGGAAGATTGACAACTTTTGAGTTAGATAACTATGATAACTATGTTCTTGCTTCAAAGAATATTGAATTTGTATTCAAAGATAAACTCACACTAAAAAAAAAGGGTAAAAATTCAAAATCCAGTCAATGAGGAAGTAAAGAAGATGGAACAATAGAAGAAAGCTCAAACAATGATCTTGAAGTTTTTGAAGCCATGCTTGCAAGAAAATATTCTAAAGGTGGAGGAAAGTACAAATGTAAAGTTCCTTTGATATTCTTTTCTTGTGAATAAGTTGGTGACATAGCTACTGGGTGTCCAAACAAAGAGAACAAGGATGAAAAGAAAAGAAACAAGCATAAAGACAAGAAGGACTCCAAGAGCTACAAGAACTTCACGGACAAAGGTAAGAAATCTTGTTTTAAAGCTAAAGATTCTGATAACAATGAAGATGAAATGGTATATATTGCCATGAAAGATGAATTTGATGATGAAGGAGATAAGATGGCACTTATCTCTCATGTTAGCAAAAATGTTACATGGATTATTAACAATGGCTCCTCACATCATATGACTAGTAACAAAACAAAATTTGAGTATATGGATTATTATGGTGGAGGTAGTGTAAGATTTGGAAACAATAAACCTTGTAATATAAAAAGAAAACGATGTATCTTGTTGACTAAAGAGCTTATATGTGATAATGCTTATTGGGTTGAAGGTCTAAAACATAATCTACTAAGTTTGGGACAACTGAATAACATTGGATTCAAGGTAGAATTCATGAATGGACAAGCCAAACTACTAGATGGGAAAAGAAATTTGGTTGGATCTAGCAAGAAAACAAAAGGTAATCTATTTTATCTTGATCTCAATGATTGTTCATGTTTAATTGCTAAAGTAGAAGATAGTTGGTTATGGAACAAAAGGATATGTCATGTCAATTTTGATAATATGATTAAAATAAGCAAACATAGAAGAGTAAGAGGTATTCCTAGTTTAAAGAAACTTGACATGGGTCTATGCAAGAATTGCCAAATTGGTAAGATGAGAAAGACAAGCTTCAAGAGCAAAGATTATTAGCTAGAAGAAGTCTTGGAGATTGTTCATACAAATTTATGTGAACCTATTGTAATAGAGAGTTATAATGGAGAAAAAAAAAATCATTATTTTTGTTGATGATTACTCTAGAATGAAGACAGTAATGCACCTAAAAGAAAACTCAGAAGCCTTTCAAAAATGCAAATAGTATCTAGCAAAAGTAGAAAAAAAACTAGAAAGAAGTTGAAATTCTTATGATTAGATAGAGGTGGTGAATTCATCTCCCATAAATTCAATAATTTCTACATTGGAAGAGGAATTAAAAGACAAGTATCAACCCTAGGTGCACCATAGGAGAATGGTATAATAGAAAGAAGAAATAGATCTATTATGGATTGTGCAAGAACCTTGATGATTAAAAAGAATGTTGCTTTCAAATATTGGAAGGAAGCTATTAGCACTACAGTTCATACCTTGAATAGAGTTCAGTTGAAGAAGGATTCAAGCAAGACACCTTATTAGCTATGGTATGGCGACAGACCTAATGTAAGTTACTTGAAAATATTTGGCAATAAATTTTATATATTGAAAGAATCTAGAAAAGGAAAATTTTATGTAAAAGGTAATGAGGGCATATTTCTAGGATACTCTTAAAAAAGTAAAACATATAGATGTTTGAATTTGTCTACTCACAAAATTATAGAAAGTGTACATGTAAGAATTGATGAATTTGCAAAAAAGAGTAAAGAAGAAAGCAACAAGGAGCCAGAAGATTACATAAGATTTTTCTACTATGAACTTGATACCCTACCAAATCTATCTAAGAGAAATGAAGCTTCATATCTTGAGTCCCAAGAAATTTCAATAGTTGCCAAGTTGTAGACAATGCAACTTGAGCTACAAGGACTTAAGTCACAATCAGAAGCTACTAAGCTAGTTCAAACTAAGCCTGATGAACTTGAGTCACAATCAAAAGTACCCAAGATTGAAATTCAAATTCAAGAAGATGGTGGAACTCATTCAAAGACCAAAGAGACTATGTTAGTAAGATATGTCAGAAGACATCATGCACCTGAGCAGATCATTGGAGACAAATTAGATGGAACAATGACAAGAAGCAAATTAAAAGGTACATGTTTACTTGCTGAATTTGAACCTAGAAGTGTTAAAGATGCTCTAGAAGATGAAAGTTGGATCGAAGAAATGAATGAAGAGATAGAACAAATAGAAAAGAACAAAACTTAGACTCTTATTCCTGGACTTAAGGATAAAAATGTAATTGGTACAAAATGGATATTTAGAAATAAGCTAAATGAAGATGGAAAGGTATCAAGAAACAAAGCAATATTAGTATGAAAAGGTTATTCTCAAGAAAAAAGTATTGAATATGGTGAGATTTTTGCTCCTATAAAAAGACTAGAAGGTATTAGAACTTTACTAGCATATGCATCACATAGAGGATTTAAAGTGAATCAAATGGATGTTAAATCTACATTCTTGAATGAAATTCTTGATGAGGAAGTCTACATTGAGCAACTAGAAGGTTTGGTAGATCTTAGAAAAAGAGACATTTTTGCAAGTTACACAAAGCATTATATGGTCTCAAGAAAGCCTCCAGAGATTGGTATGAAAGACTACATAATTACTTAGTATAGATTAGTTTTCAAAGAAAAAATAATAGTAGTAGTTTTTATATCAAGGAAGGACTAGATAAGAACATTGTGTTGGTAGAAATATTTGTTGATGATACTCTATTGATAGGAAATGATGACTTCTGCAAAACTTTTTCAGAAGAAATGAGTAAAGAATGTGAGATGTCCATGTTTAGTGAAATAAAATTCTTTGTTGGATTGCAAATACAATAGAAAAAAGATGGTATCTACATCACTCAATCCAAGTATATCAAGGAGATATTGAAGAAATTTGGCATGAAAGATTCAAAACCTATTGGAACCCTTCTATCTACTATACATAAGATTTCCAAAATGATGATTCCAAGGCAGTAGATTAGACCACATATAGATCAATGATTGGAAAACTAAAATATGTAGTTTATACAAGGCCAAATATTGCATTAGCAATTGGTATGGTGGAAATATTCTCAAAAAATTCTAGAGAAAAACACATGATGGAAATCAAGAGAATCTTGAGAAATTTGAAAGGTACTAAAGAATATAGCTTATGGTACAAATTTGGAGGCAATTTGGACTTGAAAGTTTTTACTCATGCTAATTGGGTAAGAATTATTGATGATAGAAAAAGAACTAGTGGTGGAGCATTCTTTCTTGGTAAAAGACTAGTATCTTGGACTAGAAAGAAGAAAAATTATACATCTCAATCCACAATAGAGGCAAAATATGTAGCAATAGTAGTCAATTATTCTAACATTGTTTTGTTCAAACAATTATTGGAAGGAATAAAGGTAGAGATTAAAGATCTAGTTGTCATATATTGTGATAACACCAGTGCTATCAATATTAAAGAACCCAGTAATGCATTCCAAGACAAAGCACATTGCTATAAAATATCACTTCTTAGGAGAATTGGTGCAAGATAAAGAAGCTAGGGTAGAATATGTTAATACAAAGGAATAGATTGTAGACATATTCACCAAGCCATTACCTAAGGATGCATTTTTGTATCTAAGAGGTAATCTAGGGGTCATTCCACTATTTGAGTCTCACTAAATAAAGTTTAATGATGCATCAACCAGAGCATGTTGAAGATTATCAATTAATGTAGAATTGACAAGGACATATTACAAATGAATTAGTACTTGAGGTACATTGACATTAACAAAGTTTTTGTCTTTGGCATGTGTTTTCAAAGAGGGAGAAGATTACTATCATATCTCAAAATAAATTTCTACAAGAGGGAGAAGTTTAAGAGGGAGAAGTTTGTAGTAAGAAGTAGAAGTGTTTAGAAGTTTTTTGACAGAGGGAGAAATCTAGATGTAGGAAAGAGTTCACATTGATAGAGGGAGTTCCCATGGATGAGAATCAAAATGAAACTAAGGATATGTTCCTTATTTTTATTTTTCTGAAAATTTCATTATGCTATGACATTTTGTGTTGTCATCAATGCCAAAGAGGGAGATTGTTGTATACAATCGATTAATTATGTGTTGTCTTTGATATTACACAAATATCAAATCAATTTTAGTTAGTGTATGTTGAGCTCACTTAGGTAGTGAAGATAGCTTTATGTGTCTACCAAGTGTTCCCATGTTTGCATAGTTTAGAAGGCAATATCTATCGACTTCACTCAGTGTTAAAGGAAAGTTTGCTGAAGATGAGTGTTAACCAAGCTCACTCTATTAATGAAGGAAAAGTTGGATGGAATCAATGCTAACTAAACTCACTCGGTCACAAAAGGGTTTTAGTGAGTTTTTGGTGTTAATCAAGCTCACAGTGATAGTGTTGAATGAACTATACAACAAGAATCAAGTTTCACAGTATTCACCAAGTCACTTGTGTAGACCAAGTTCAAAACTACTTGAAAGTGATCAATATGGATTGAGCCTTTACATCTACCAAGTGCATGATGATGTCAAGCATTGACTATGGATGCTGAGTATCAGAACCTCACTGAGTTAGTCTTTAGAACCTGAGTTTTGAAACTTTGGCCAACTTTGTAATTTTGTGTAAACTTGTATTCTAGCTAACTAAGGTGATGAATATTGATTATTCTATGTTTTATTTGAGCCAACTTGACTGAGTGAAAGATATAAGTATAAGGTCAAGTTTTGATTTCAAAGTGTATAATTTTCCATGATGATATGAATGAAGAGCTAGTGATGAGAAGAGGAAGCAAATTTGAAGGATAAGAAGAATATCCTTATGGAGTAGCAAAGCCATATTCAGTGAGGAAGGATCAAGCATAAGCCTAAACAAAGATCTATAATTAGCAAATCACTTGCATTCAAATTAGGTCATCTCATTGTTACTCTCTAACCATTGTAGCAGTGATCTAAATCTCTTTAAAAAATTGGCTTAATAGCTATTTGCAAATCTTCTAGCAAGGTGGCAATTCCATTGAATTGTTCTTAAGACCTCTAACAAGGCCACTCCTAATAGGGTGATTAAATCCTCTAATAGGGTCACACCTAATAGTGTGTTTTGTAACCTTTAATCAGGTTGGCTCCTAACAAGGCTCACTTCAAAAGAGTGAAAAATAGTAACTAGTTACAATTGGTGGGTTTTTCCAAATTGGGTTTCCATGTTAAATCCTAGTGTCAAATGTGTTCATGCTATCTTCTTTTGTGTATTTACAACTAACTTAAAGTAATAGAAATTGCAAATAACATCTAAGGGTTTATAAGTTAATCATTTATCAAGCTAATGTAGTTACTCCTGAGGTACAACATTCTATTTGTATTTACCAAGTTCCTATAGTATTTATTTATCTATTTGTTTTGTACTGACATGTAAGGGATCTAGGATTTATTTTAGTGGTAAATGATTCACCCCTCCCCTCTCAATTTCTCCTCTTATATTTCTAACAACTCTAACTCTAACTCTAACTCTAACTCTAACTCTAACTCTAAATCTAACTTTAACCCTAACTCTAATTCTAACCCTAACCCTAACCCTAATTATATTTGTAACCCTAATTTTAACCCTAAACATATGTCTTACCTTTACTCTAGCTCGAACCCTAAATATAACTCTATCTAACATGAACCCTAACTCTAACTCCAATTCTAAACCTAATTCTAACCCTAACCCTAACACTAACACCAACACCAACACCAACACCAACACCAACACCAACACCAACACCAACACCAACACTAACACTAGCACTAACACTAAGACTATAACTCTACTTATAACCCTAACTTTAACTATAATCCTAGTGCTAACCCTAATGCTAACCCTAATTCTAACCCTAACTCTAACTCTATCTCTAATTCTAATTTTAACTCTAACTCTAACTCTATCTCAAATCCTAACTCTAATTCTAACTCTAATCCTAACCCTAATCCTAATTCTAACCCTAATTCTATCCCTAACCATAATTCTTACCCTTACCCTAACTCTAACTCTAACCCTAATTATAGTTGTAACCCTAATTCTAACCCTAACCCTATATAACCCTAACTCTAATCTAAATTCTAAGACTAACCCCAATTCTAGCCCTAACCCTAACTTAATTATAACCCTAACTATATAACTCTAATCCTAGCTTTAACCCTAACTCTAACTCTAATTTGCACACTAAACCAAACTCTAACACTAATTCTAACCCTAACTCTATCTCTAATGCTAAATCTAACCCTAACCCTAATTCTAACACTAAATTTAACTCTAACTCTCACTCTAACTCTATCTCTAATTTTAACCTTACCCTTAATTCTAACCATAACTCTAACCCTAACCCTAACTCCAACCATAACTCTAACTCTAATTGTAACCTTGATTCTAACAATAACCCTAACCCTAACCCTCCTTCTAATCCTAATCCTAACCCTAACATTATATATAACTCTTACTCTAACCTTGATCCTAATTCCAATCCTAACCCTACTTGTTACTCTAACACTAATTCTAACCTTAACCCTAACCCCAACACTATTTCCAACATTAACTCTAACTCTAACTTGAACCCTAACTTGAACTCTAATTTTAACCCTTACCCTAACCCTAACCCTAACCCCAACCCTAATGCCAACTCTAACTCTAACTCTAACTCTACCTCTAACTCTAACTCTAACACTAACACTTACACTACCTCTAATTTTAACTCTAACTCTAATTTTACCCTAACTCTAATGCTAACCCTAAGCCTAATCATAACCCTAACACTACCCTAACTCTAACCCCAATTCTAACCCTAACTATAATCTAAACTCTAACTTTAACTCTAAGCCTTATTCTAACTCTAATTCTAATTCTAATTCTAACTCTAACTCTAACCCTAACTCTAATTCTAACCTTAATCCTATTTCCTACCCTTACCCTAGCCCTAACCCTAACTCTAACTCTCTCTAACTTGAACCCTAACTCTAACACTAATTCTAACCCTAACCCTAACACTAAACCTAACCCTAAAACTAACACTAATAGTAACCCTAACCCTAAGACTAACACTAACATTAATACTAACACTAACACAAATACTAACATTAACACTAACACTAACATTAGCACTAACACTAACACAAACACCAACACCAACACTAACACTAACACTAACACTAACCTTAATCCTAACATTAATACTAACACTAATACTATAACTCTAATTGTAACCCCAACCCTAATGCTAACCTAAACTCTAACCATAACCCTAGGACTAACCCTGACTCTAACCCTAACTCTAATTCTAACTCTAACTCTAACTCTAACTCTAAGTCTAACTCTAACTCTAACTCTAACTCTAATTCTAACTCTAACTCTAACTCTATCTCGGATCCTAACTCTAATTCTAACCATAACCTTAACCCTAATTCTAACCCTAACTATATTTGTAAACCTAATTCTACCCCTAATCCTAATTTTTACCCTTACCCTAACACTAACTCTAACTGTAATTGTATTTGTAACCCTAATTCTAACCCTAACCCTAACCCTATATAACCCTAGCTCTAATCTAAATTCTAATCCTAACCCCAATTCTAGCCCTAACCCTAACCTAATTATAATGCTAACTATAACTCTAACCCTAAATCTAACTCTAATTCTCACCCTAACCCTAATTCTAATGGTAATTCTAACCTTAAGTCTATCTCTAATGTTAATTTTAACTCTAACCCTAACCTTGATTCTAACCCTAAATCTATCTCTAACTCTAACTCTAACTCTAACCCTAGCTCTAACTCTAACTCTAACTCTAACTCTAACTCTCTAATTTTAACCTTACCCTTAATTCTAACCCTAACTATAACTCTAATTATAACCTTGACCCTAACACTAACCCTAACCCTATGTTTAACCCTAATCCTAAGTTTAACCCTAATCCTAAGTTTAACCCTAATCCTAATCCTAACACTATATATAACTCTTACTCTAATCCTAATCCTAATTCTAATCCTAACCCTAACTCTTACTCTAACCTTAAATATAACACTAATTCTAACCCTAACTCTTTGTGTAATGCTAATTCTAACCCTGATTCTAACCCTAAATCAAACTCTAACTCTAACTCTAAGCCTAAATCTAACTCTAACTCTTACTCTTACTCTATCTCTAACTCTAACTCTAACTCTATCTCTAATTTTAACCTTACCCCTAATTCTAACCCTAACTCTAACCCTAACTCTAATTGTAAACCCTAACCCTAACTCTAACCCTAACCCTAAGTCTAACCCTAATCCTAACCCTAACACTATATTTAACTCTTACTCTAACACTGATCCTAATTCTAATCCTAACCCTAACTCTTACTCTAACCCTAATCCCCACTCTATATGTAACCTTAACTCTAACTCTAAGTTGAAACCTAACTTAGACTCTGATTCTATCACTAACCCTAATCCTAACCCTAACCCCAATGCCAACTCTAACTCTAACTATAACTCTAATTCTTAAGCTAACACTAACACTAACACTTATGCTAACACTACCTCTAATTTTAACTCTAAATCTAATTGTAACCCTAACCCTAATGTTAACACTAATCCTAATCATAACCCTAACCCTAACCCTAACTCTAACCCCAATTCTAACCCTAATTATTACCCTAGCTCCAAATCTAACTCTAACCCTTATTCTAACTCTAATTCTAACTCTAAGTCTAACTCAAACCCTAACTCTAATTCTAACCCTAACCCTAACCCTAATTGTATTTGTAACCCTAATTCTTACTATTACCATTATCCTAACCCTAACTCTAACTCCAACCCTAACCCTAACCCTTACTCTAACTCTAATTCTAAATCTAACCCTAACCCTAACTCTAACTCTAATTGTAACTCTACCCTAACTCTGGCTCTAAATGTAAACCTAACCCCAATAATAACCCTAACCTTAACTCTCATTCTAATTCAAACCCTAACTCTAACCTTGTCCCTAACCCTAATTTTAATCCTAATGCTAACCCTAACTCTAACTCTAATCATAACTCTAAACTTAACACTAACCCTAACCCTAACTCTACTCCTAAATGTAACATTTTACATAACAATATCCTTAAAATAAAAATAAATTAATGTCATGCAAATTAAACACCATATATAGAATTAAAAAAATAAAATCTTGAAAAATAATTTGATAGTAACTTTATATAACTACAATTTTATAGTAACTCTATACAACTATATTTAAAAATAAATAAATGATTTGATACTAACCTTATCAAAAATAGAAAAATTTAAAAATACTTTTCCTATTGCACCACGATTGCCACTAGCTTATATATATTACACCAAGAGTAATTGTTTTGAGACACCTATTTTCATAAATCCCAACTTTGATTAAAATAACCTTGGGATTAAATGAAAATAGGTGCCTTGAGAATGATTACTCTTGGTGTAATATATATAGGTATATATAAGCTAGTATAACTTGATGTTGTGGATATTACTTTAGGAGCTACCTAAAGTAATGAAGGAATTGAATTTGAAGATTTACAATCAAATGAAAGATGATAGAGGGAGTATTTGAAATTGATTATATTTTCATACAAAGATGTCAAGTCTTTGGCATTTTTTTTAAAGACAAAGACAATGTACTTGATGTTTATTGAAGGGAGATAGTGTACCTGAGCATATACCTAGTAAGAGGGAGACATTATTGAGGGATATATAAGAAAGAAATATTCAATAAAGGAACTTGACAAATCTCACATTACCCTACATAGAGGAAGGACATATACTACATTGATAGAGGGAGAAATTTCAAAGATTTATTTTCTTTTTGGTATTGTTGTTGCTATTGGTTTGCCACCAATGCAAAAGAGGGATATTATTGATATAAGAAAGTTTTGAAGTGAAGAACCTATATAATGGAACGCTTATTATTTTTTCAATAATGTCAAACATACTACATACTAGTGAGACAATTGTTTTTTGGTTTGAAACCTATCATATTAGTTGATTGATGAAGAAGATTTGAGAAGAGAAGATAACAATAGCACCTAGAGAAAGGTTGAGTTTTTTGGTATGTAAAAGAAGCAATAAGACCAAATAAGACATTGATACTATAGTTTATTGTTTATCTACATAAAGTTTTAAATGAAAGCTTACTCAAGTTAAGACTGGAAGAAGATCAAGTATGAAAAGTGTGTACCAAGCCTTGTTAATTAGTCAATGCAAGTCGAGTAGAAATCAGTGGAAGATGAATGAAAATAAAGAGGTGCTAAGCACAGATGAAAATCAATGCAAGTCAAGTGATTGTAAGTATATGCCAAGTAAATTTTAGTTGATGCCAAGCATTAGTAAACTTTAGTGTTTGCTAAGTGAACTAGTGGTGACCAAGTGGAAGAATAGTATAGAAGACAAGTGACAACATATTGATGCCAAGTGCCAATATTCATGTTAAATCATAGATTTGATGAATCTTTGTTGACTATTTTTTTTTCTTGAATTGTGTGAAGTATGTGGAAGGTAACTATGATTAGATCATGGCACAAAATTCAAGGTAAACCATTTTGTGGAAAATTCAAGGAATAATATAAAAGAAGTTTCTAGAGGAACCAAATGGAAATGTGGGTAGATTCATTGTATCCTACCTAATCCTACCTAACCCTAAAATGGATGATTACGGTTAAATGGGAAAATATCTTAAATATCTATTTATAGAGAGAGTTGGTCAGAAGAAAAGGTTGTCATGTGTGAGAACCTAAGGAAGAGAAGGAGTCCAAGGTATTATTTCATTTAGTGGTCGAACATAAGAGACTATAATTGGCATGCAAAGAAAGAAAGCTTAAGGGTATGAATTCTTAAAGGGTGAACAAGCTATCAGAGATGAAGTGTGTGAATTCCAAGCCAAATGGAGGATTGAAACATTGAACTATAATCTACAAGTGAGCTATAATTTTTAATCAAATCAAGCCTTATAGTTACTTTCTAATCATTGTAACAATCTAGGGTGAATCCTTTAGATTAAGGTTTACCTAAAGGTCATTTGTAAATCCTTTAATTGGTTGATGTTTCAAGTGAATGGTCTTAAGTCCTCTAACAAGGCTCACTCCTAATAGGGTGACTGAAATCCTTTAACCAAGTCACATTTAATAGTATGTACTATAACCTTTAATAGGGTTGGCCTTTCATAGGGCATCATATTAGAAGAGTGAGAATTAGTAACATGTTACTGGTAGTTTTTCCTAAATTGGGTTTCCATGTAAAATCCTTGCCTCAAATGTGTAATTAAATTTATTTTTTTAATGTTCTATGTTTACATTTTTGTAAAGTTGTTTTGACCAATGACACTAACCTACAAAGTTTAAGTGTTGTATCATCTAATGGATGCATTCATAATAAGGATTTATGGATATGAATCTACTAAGCATTAAAAATTGTACATCTAGACCTTGCATAACTAATTCACCCCACCACACCCGCCCCCCCTCCCCCCGCGCTCCCCCCAAGTTATTCTAAGAATTCCAACAATAAGAGAATCTTGGGGTAGTCGGAAATCCTTCATGTTGGAGTTTTTTGAGCTTGGAGTTAGGGGACTTGATCAAAGAAAGATGTGTGGCTTGGTCATTAGTGAGTAGTTTCTAGTTACAGTGTTAACTAAGGTTCTTGGTTAGAGTAGCATTACTTAGTTGTATCCTGGTGGTACTTGGTTATGAAGGTACTCAATGTACATAGGGAGCTCGATTCATACTATAGGACTTAATTATTCTTGGTTGTAGCATTGATAGCAGGGTTTTCCCTTTGATCAAGGGTTTCCCTAATTAACATATCTAGTGTTATTGTACATGAGTATCTTGTTGTGGTTTCTAATTATATTGCTCATATGGTTAAAATTTAATAAGGTTGATAATTGTGATATTAGTTGGATAACTGATTCACTCCCTCCTCTTGATTATATCAATCAATGAAGGGACTCTGTTACTTATGGAGGACTCGACACATATTGGTGTTTGGTAAATGAAGGAGCTCGATTATGTTTCGTGGATTTTTTGATACTTGACAGTATTTCCTTATACTCAGTCATGTCTTGGCTTCTATCTTTGTCCAATTTGTGTGTGGTCATCTGACTTGGCATTTAATTTGGTTATATGTATTTAATTTTTGTTGTCAGTCGACTTGTGGCTTAAACATAACATACTAGGCTATCTTGTGTCTTAGTTAGGCATAAGTAGGAGGTCTTGTGGAGCCTTTAGGGAGATAATCATCAAGCTTGGAGAAGAGGATGAAGTAGAGGAGAAAACTTTGAGAAGGGTTAGTAGTTGAGGTTTGGTAAACGAGGTGATTGCTTGGTGGGCTTACGAGCACAAGTTTAAATTTTCCTTAGAGGTTTCTAGCAAAGTATAGTTCTGGACTAGCTAGGTTTTGAGTTTTAGTCTAGATCTTGAGGGATCTTGCAGAACTATTATTGTGATTGCTATTGTATTTTATGGTAATCCAGAAGGCCTTACAAACTGAAACATTGAATGTAATCAATTATTTTATGAATGAAGAGTTGTGTTGTATTTCCATTGTATGGTTATTTGCTAGAGGATAAGACATCTCCTTTGGGGATTCTCCTACCTTATATTGTGTCAGATATTATCAGAGGGAAGGTTTTCCTAAGCATGTAGATAGGTCATTGAAGCTAAGGTAGTTTATACTAGGACCTAGGGTGAAGATTATATGATTGAAGGTTGGATTTGGTTGATATTGTTGTGGATGGTTTATGAAAATCTTGCAAGATTCCTCTGAGACAATTAGGCCCTAGATAAATTAAAGATCCCTATGATGCTTTGGAAGCAAGGATCTTAGAGAAGATTAAACTAGAATTTAGATCTGAGATGGTTTTAATGAAGAGTGATATGATCGCTAAGATCTTAAGTTCTAGAGGTGGTGTACCTTAGCATGAGGGTATTAAAGATGGTTATGAAAAATTTGTTGAAGACTTTTAGGTTGTGTCATGTCCCCTTTTCAAATAATTAAAAATAATAATCTTTGCTAAGGCAGGCAGGCCCAAAAAGGTGAAGTTTAAGCAAAGGGGGATAATCTTTGGAAGTGAATGGACTAATAAATGAAAATTATTATTAAAATATGTTTTATTAACCCCTATTGGACGTGAGTTAGGGTTATTCCATCTTTTAAGGATTTTGGAAGCATTTTGGGCTCATTCCAGAACTTGATTTTTGCTCATTCTTTGTTATTCTTCAGAGGTTGCCAAACCTGTGGAGAACGAGACCCAAGAATGGGAGTTTGCAGGTTTCCAGAAAGACCCAAGAATGGGAGTTTGTAGGTTTCTAGGAAGGCTAAGGATGGGATTTTGAATCCATTCCATGTGCATGCTCATACAGAGTTTGCCTTTGTGCTGAACTGTGTAGATTTGTGGGTTTTCAGGTGTGTTTTTTGGTATGAGTTTGGTGTTTTTAGTTGAGTATTTCATATCAATTTGGATTTATGCTGTATTTAAGACTTTAAGATGTTAAAATAGAGCTGAATATATGTATTGGGACGTGATTAAACTTCTAAGATAGATTATTAGTGTTTTTGTGGTGTTTCCAGGCTATTTTGTGCTATTTTTGGGAGCTCAATGAGCATAGTTTTTGTCCTACATTTGTGAGCTGTTGTGTAAAGGCTATACAGATCTGGAAATTTCATTTTATAGGCTATTATTCTGCTCAAATTTTTTTAATAATTTCCACTTTCATATTTATTAATAATAGGTGAAGCTGTGAAGCTTTTGGCACTATTTTCGGCATACCCGATTTGGAGTTTCTTGAGAAATTTGGTGGATCTTTGTGATATTAGTTGTTTGATTTTGAAAATCTGATTAGAGGTGTGAAATATCATATAAAATCAGTAAAGGGACATTTCAGTGGTATCAAAGCCATGATCTTGCCAGCCTGAGGGTTTGTAGAAGTTTGCATGTCAGTTTTGACAACTACCCATATCTTGCATGTCATAATTTATGGTTGCATGTTGCTTCTAATCAGATGCATGTCAAAATATATGGTTGCATGCTACTTCTAATCATTTGCATGTTAGTTCTTGGTGAATTTGGTGGTTGCATGTTGCTTCTAATCAGATGCATGTCAAAATCTATGGTTGCATGCTACTTCTAATCAATTGCATGTTAGTTCTTGGTGTTTGAAGAAGTTATAACCTATTGGGGTTACACTCTACTTTATCCAGAATGGATAGGTATAGTACAGAGTCTTGGAGGACACGATCTTGGACAATTGATATCCAGAGTCAAAATAGTAGAAATGATGGTTATTTAGACATTCAAGATAAACTTAAGAAAATAAGCCATGACATGTCTGAACAGTTGGTTGAGCACCACCGTCTAATGAATGACATGTTGTTCAACCCAGCTAAGGTGGATAAGTTAACTGGATTTCTATTTGGTAGATTTTCTCATTGGGCAGATGACACAATTACCAAGAATTTGCATGAGGATTTTGAGAAACTAGCTTATAGCCAAGAAAAGGTCTCAGATTCTACTCTACCACAGGAGGTAGTGGGTTTAGATGATGATTATGAGGATGTTATTGTGCATGATGGTGAGATACCTGGTAGAGATGAGTAGACATTGAGCATTCATGACTTTGCTGAGAAAGAGTACCAGGCACAGTTAGATGCTTCATCACATGAGGTTGAGGCAGGTAGTACTCCACATGATTTTTCCAGCTAGCTGAAGGTGGACAAAGATAGTATTGTGACTTCATTATCTCATCATGAAAGTATGCGGGATATGATAGAGGATCACATTTAGATGATTCAGTTACAGGGTAGACATAAGGGAGTTCAGGCAAAGTCTCCTTGTGTTGACTTACAAGCGATTAGGGAAGGAATGGGAACGATGAAGTTGAGTTATTTACATCTTCTATCAGATCATGACCATCTTCTTAGCCTTGTCGGAGACTATTCAGATGCCTTGAGGAGGAAGGAGGAGGAAGTTGAAAAGCTTTCTCACGAGCTTGAGGACACTCGAGCTTCTTTGGTAAATACTCCATTAGCATTACAAGATTGGGAGAGACATGGGGATAAGCATGTCATGGAATTGAGTTTAGTTTCATCTTGCACTCCTAATACTCAGCTTTCTGCGAATGGTAGATCATATGTAGACATTGATAATGTTGCGAGTTCATCTTTCATTCACATCCAGGATATAGGGATAATGTCAGACTGGTATGTGGAATTAGTTGGTATATGGTCATATTACTTAGGTGAGGATTTTGCTTGAGTTACCAACTGATTATAGTTTACAGATATGGACTCGAGATTGTTATATTGGCATTTGGGATTTAGTTGACTGGAAATCTTTAACACTTTTTGGTAGCAGTGATTGTTTGGGTGCTATCATGGATTTGATTAGCAAATTGCACGGTGTTGTCTTTTCTTGTGCCAGGAGCTTATCCGATGTTGGTATTAGTTTTTATACACCGGTGTTGGGCTTTGTTCATATATCCAGTCGACCATACTTGCTAGAATGTGTTGATGATATTTCATATTTGGTAGTGTGTACAGATGAGTCCCAGGATCATATTGGCATTGATGATATCCAGGAGGATGCAGTGGGCAGTTTTGAAGACTTAGTTTCCTTGGGTACAGAGGAGTTGGATAGCAGTGCTAATGTTTTTGATACTCTTTATGTTGATATGAGCTTTAGATTTGATTCATAGGATATGGATTGTAATACTCTAGAGACTAGTGACTTTGAGGATACTCCTTTAGACAGTGCATCAGAGGAGGTTTGTAGGAGACAGTCAAGCCAGTGCCATCATGTGTCTAATCAGTTGAGATTTAGTGATCGAGACATTGCTATCACTTGCTAGCATTTTGATGCTGCTCGTTAGTTGTTAGCAGTTTATGGATGGGGTTCTCCTACTAGTGATGAGCAGGAAGGCAATTGTCTTTCCTTGATAGAGATCCACTCTTTATGGGAGGCTATTCGGATTTTGAGACAGAATTATATGCAGTTGGTAGCTGACAGAGATTATCTTATGGAGTGGGGCAATACATCATATGATGCACTTTTGGCCAAGGAAGATGAGGTGAGTGAGCTTACTGAGAAGCTTGAGGTGACTTTTGAGATTCTTGAGAGTACACAGTTGGCTTTCAAGGAGTCACAGTTTCATTTGGCTAAGGTGACCATGGAGTTAGAGCGACTACAGTCTTTACCTGATTCTATACAGTCACAAGCTATGGTGTTTGGTGATCCGAGGATGTCCATGGCTGAGATTGTCAGAAACAGTGGAGATGGGGATGCATCCATCCTTGATACTAACATTGGCATATTAGGTTCATTCCCACTAGAGTTAGGTTCAGTTGAGTTGGGTGTTGTAGTAGATTGTTGTATGACTGACATGGTGGTGGCCTCTAGTATTGATGGCACGGAGACTAGAGATGTATCAAAGATCATGTGTGATGTTGGTGAGTCGGCAGTTGGCATGGTTCCTACTAGTAATACTACTCCCTTGGTGATATCTTCAGAGGTAGTAGTTACCAACATGGTTAATGATCAATTTCAATTAGTTTCATCTGGATTACAGTTTGAGCCACTCACTAAGATTGGCGCATTCTATCAGCATTACACTATGAGGTACACTCATCAATTTACCTTTGATGAACATGTTGATGAGATGATAATACAAAGATGTACTTTGGTTCCTAGTGCTTGCCATCAGTTATGGGACAATTTGATGCCTCAGGATGAGAGTTGTGATGGGCATGACATGGTGATAGGTTTTGCAATTGACAGCTTGATAATACATGACTTAGAGCAGGATTTTGGTAGTGATGCTTCAGCAATTGTTGTTACTGATTCTACTCCTTTGGCTATGACATCTCCTAGCCTAGCTGGTAGTCAGTCACAGTGGGCTATATCACTTGTTCATGGAAAATTTGGTTTGGGTTCCATTTCTTACTCTTTATCTTGTAATGTCTTTTCACCATCAGCAGTGCATGGGAGTTATGGTTATGAGATAGTGGCTGGTGATTTGCAGAGTTGTGTTGACTGCAGGAGTTGTACAGTGTGTGGATTCTCCATACTTGGTATAGTTTCATTCGAGAGCGTTCACCATTGTTGCAGAGTTGGATTGTACATTTTGTATGGGCCAGTGGGATGTGTTGATGGTATTTACTATGTTGGTAGTTTGATTTGTCCACTTTACTTGGGTTTGATGTTCTAAGAGTTTGTGTCTCATGGGTTTCTAACTGTGGCAGTGGTGATTTTGGAGTTTGGTTGAGTTGTAATTGTCAGTTTGATTATGGATTCCTCTTGGTCATATTACAGAGGATATTGCAGGAGCCTATGTTAATTGGCAGTAGTATAGTTCATGACTACATTTGGGATCTAGGTGGATTGATTGGTTTATTGTTCAGCCATTGCTTGAGGACAAGCAATATTTGGGAGGGGAGGACTTGTCATGTCCCCTTTTCAAATAATTAAAAATAATAATCTTTGCTAAGGTAGGCAGGCCCAAAAAGGTGAAGTTTCAGCAAAGGGGGATAATCTTTGGAAGTGAATGGACTAATAAATGAAAATTATTATTAAAATATGTTTTATTAACCCCTCTTGGACATGAGTTAGGGTTATGCCCTCTTTTAAGGAGTTTGGAGGCATTTTGGGCTCATTCCAGAACTTGATTTTTGCTCATTCTTTGTTATTCTTCAGAGGCTTCCAAACCTATGGAGAAGGAGACCCAAGAATGGGAGTTTTCAGGTTTCTAGGAAGGCTAAGGATGGGAGTTTGAATCCATTCCATGTGCATGCTCATACAGAGTTTTCCTTTGTGCTAAACAGTGCAGATTTGTGGGTTTTCGGGTGTGTTTTTTGGTATGATTTGGTGTTTTCAATTGAGTATTTCATATCAGTTTGGGTTGCTGGTGTATTTCAGACTTTAAGATGTTAAAATAGAGCTGAATATATGTATTGGAACATGATTAAACTTCTGAGATAGATTATTAGTGTTTTTGTGGTGTTTCTGGGCTATTTTGTGCTATTTTCGGGAGCCCGATGAGCATAGTTTTTGTCCTACATTTGTGAGCTGTTGTGTAAAGGCTATACAGATCTATAAATATCATTTTATAGGCTTTTATGCTGCTCAAATTTCTGTAAAAATTTCCACTTTCAGATTTATTAATAATAGGTGAAGCTATGAAGCTTTTGACACTATTTTCGGCATACCCGATTTGGAGTTTCTTGAGAAATTTGGTGGATCTTTGTGATATTAGTTGTTTTATTTTGAAAATCTGATTAGAGGTGTGAAATATCATATAAAATCAGTAAAGGGACATTTCAAGTTGCTATACTGAGTGGTGAGGATAGAGTTGATCATGTGGAGAGACCTATGGGAAATAGGGTTGGTTAGTTTGCTATACCTAGATCTCAATTAAAGGTAAAGCATAAGATAGAGGTTTCTAATTTTTTAGGTAAATTAAATCTTGAAGACTTGATTGATTGGATTGGTGAATTAGAAGACTATATTAAGTTAGAGGGTATTGGAAATCCAATTAGAGTGAGGTTGGCACAAACTAAGTTGAAGGGACATGCTAGTCTTTGTTGGAAGGAATCACATCGAGATAGAGAAGAGGAAGATGAAATGAAGATCACTAGATGGAGATTGATAGTGACTAAGTTGAAGGCTAAGTTCATTCCTTCTAATTATGAACTTGAGTTTTTAAGAATTTATAGAATTTAAAGTAGAAAGATATGACTATGAAAGATTATACAAAGGATTTTTATAAGTTGACTATTTGGTCTCAACATAGAGAATTGTCTAAGCAAAAGGTGGCTAGATATATTAATGGTTTGAGATTCAATATTTAGGATGAGTTTGGTAGGCTAAATATTTCTTTAGTCGAGGATGCTTATCAATATACCCTAAAGGAAGAAATAAGTTGAAGAAGAAGAATCAAGGTAGTTCCTAAGGGAAGGAGAAATAAGACTACTTGGCAAAGGCTAAACCAAGTGTAGAAGGTGAACCAAAACTTTTTGATTAGAAGAGAAGGACATGTAGAGGTTAGTTTAAGGGTATTTCTTTTAGATGTCATGAAGAAGGACATAGATGTTCCAAATGTCCTAAGGCTAGTGAAACAATAGCTATTACTATGGATGAGGCTAAAAGTCATATCAGTGAACCTGAGCAAGGAGAGAATTTACTAGCCTGACAAGTATTGGTTGGTCAGAGGAGATTGGAATCTTGTTAGAGGAGTAATTGGTTAAGGACTCATTATAAGTGTAGTGGTAAAGTCTACAATGTGATTGTCGATAGTGGTAGTAATGATAACCTTGTTTCTGAGGAAATGGTTTAGAAAATTGGTTTGAGAAGAGTGAGACATCCTTGTCCTTATAGGATTGGCTTGTTGGAAGATAAACATGCTTTAGAAGTGAGGGAGAAATTTATTATTAATTTTTAGATTGGGTAGTATAAGAATCAAGTGTTGTACGATATTGTGGACATAAGTAGTTATCACATATTGCTTGGAAGACCTTGGCAGTATGATTGCAAGGTTGTGTATGATTGTGTCAAGAATGTATTTAATATTGATAAGGGTGGTAGGAAGTATTCCCTGAATCCTTTGCAAAATGAAGAACTTGGTAGGAGGAAATTGTGTATTGGCAGTCAAGTTGAGTTGAAGGATACTGAAAGAGTTAGAGATTAGTGTGGACCAAAAACTTGTGGAGAAATGAGGATGGATGTGAAGATGCAAAAGTGGAATAGGAGAAAGAGTGTACAAGTTGAGAACTTGGAGGACTTGTATGTGAAGAACCAGTTTGAGATTTATGTGTTGAATTCTAGAAGATTTTCTTCCAACTACAAAGAACATCTTTTTGCACCTGGGATGTTTGATGCAAGAGCATCTTGGGGTAGTTGGCAATCCTACATCTTGGAGTGTTTTGACCTTGGACTTAGGGGACTCAGCCAAAGAAAGATATGTGGCTTAGTCATTAATGAGTAGTTTCTAACTAAGGTACTTAGTTGGAGTAGAATTACTTAGTTGTGTCTGGTGGTACTTAGTTGGTGAAGGTACTCAATGTACACTAGGAGATCAGTTCATACTGTAAGGTTTAGTTATGCTTGGTTATAGTGTTGATCAAGTAGCTTAGTCAATGAAGGGACTCAGTTTCTTATGGAGGACTCATCACATATTAGTGCTCGTTCAATGAAGGAGCTAGGTTATGTTTGGTGGATTTATTGATACTCAATAGTGATTTCCTAGTGCTTGGTCATGTCTTGGCTTTTGGCTTTTCCCAAGTTGTCTATGATCAACCAACTTGACATTTAATTTGGTTATATGTATTTAATTTCTATTGTGAGTTAAATTATGGCTTAAACATGTATTTAATGTAAGGGTTAATTTAATTTGTAACATACTAGGCTGACTTGTGGCTTACTTGGGTCTAAGTAGTAGGTATTGTGGAGTCTTTAGGGAGATAATCATTAAGCTTAGAGAAGAGGATGAAGTAGAGGAGCTAACTTTGACAAGGGCTAGTAGCTAAGGCTTGGGAAACAAGGAGACTTCTTGGTGGGCTTACAAGCACAAGTTTAGACCTTCCTTGGAGGTTTCTACCAAATTATGGTTTTGGATTGGCTAGGTTTGGGTTTGAGTTTAGATCTTGAGGGATATTGTAGAACTTTTATTGTAATTGTTATTGTATTTAGTCATAACTGGAAAGGCCTTACATCTATGCACATTGCATGTAATTAGTTATTTTATGAATAAAGAGTTGTGTTTTATATTAAATCTTGTATCTTGTGTTGTGTTGTTGCTATGTGGTTATTTGTTGGGGCCTAGGACATCTCCTTTGGAGATTCTCTTGCCTTGTACTACATCATTTCATAATATAAAGGACCATGCTACTACCAAATAAATATGGGATAAACTTCTACTTGTTCATGAAGGAGATCAAAATGTGCCGAGGGAAATAGTTGAGAGCCCAAGAGGGAAATTTGATGACATGTGAATGAAAGAAATAGAGAATATTGTACAATATAGTAACTAAATCAAGGAAGTGGTTAGTTCCATTAAAGATGTTGGAGGAATCATAAGTGATGAAGATGTTGTAGGTAAAACACTATGAATTTTTTTTGTCTATATACACTATTAGTGTTTCAGCTATTCAAGAATTCCAAGCTATTCATGGTAATGTCCTTAGTCTTGATGCTTTGGTGGTATATTGACTTCTTTTGAGTTGAGAAACTTTGATAATAGTTTACCTAAGGTAGAAATGATTTGAAGTCATCTCTAATTATTGGAAGTTAAAGAAAGGATAAGAGTAGCAAAGATGAAAATGACTTTCATTCGAATGAAAAAGAGAAAGATGAGATTGAAGTACTTCTAGCTAGGAGGCTATGAAGAGCAAAAGGAAAGTTTAAAGGTAAATTACCCTTAATATGTTTCAAATGTAAAGAAGTTGGTTGCATTGCATCTAGATGTCCTAAGATGAGAAGGAGTGATAAAAGTGACAAGAGGGAGAAAAAATGTTGAAGGAACAAGGATTAGAAAGATAAGGGAAAGAAATATTGTTATATTGCTCAAGATGAACCCATTGAGTCAAAATCTAATGTTGAAAGTTTTATGTGTTGTTGTGAAATGAGATTAAGAGGAGGAAAGGTATGAAGAAGGAAGAAACCTTAAATATCTCATCTTAGTAAGAATGATACTTGGATTATTAATAGTGATTATTCACATCATATGACTAGAGATATTGATAAGTTTAATAGTTTATAAGAGTATGATGGTGGATTTGTTAAAGTTGGAAATGATGTTCCATGTCCTGTGAAAGGAGAAGGTTTACTAATTTTGAATGAAAATATTAGGTTTGATTATTCTTATTAGGTTCAAGGTCTAAAATAAAATTTGTTGAGTGTTTCACAACTAAATAGCATAGGTCATTGACTAGAGTTTAAAAACAAAAGAAAGTGAAAATATTTGAGGCTAATGGAGAATTTTTTGGTGTTGGTGAGAAAACACTAAGGTAACATTTTTGTACCTATATTCTAATATAAATACTCTTGTTTGCTAAAGTTTAAGATGTTTGGTAATGGCCTTAGATGCTCTATCATGTAAACTTTGATAACATGGTGAAAGCCAGAGTAGGAAGAAGAAAGTGAGAGGTTTACTGAACTTGCATATATGTGCTAAAAATATGTCACACTTCTCTAAGATGTTCTATCCAAGGGATCCAATGGATTAGGAACCTTAAATGAAAACTTAGAGATCTTTATCTATGATGTGAAAAGGTGCCAATAATGGAATAATTACTCTTAAATGAACCAAAGCTATAAAACCCTTGCAAGATGCACCATAAAATGAGAGATTCAAAGAGTAGAGGCAATGAATGTCAATATCCAAGAATCCTCAAATGGGAATGTAATTCAAATGCAAAGTAAACTAAATGGAGTGCAAGATGAAAGCTAAGCTAACAAGAATAATAATTACAAGCCTTCCTATCTAAACTATGTGAGTTATTGTAGAGCATAAAGGAAACTAAGCTAAAAATGCCATAATGCAAGTAGAATGAGAGCTAAGCTAAAATGCCAAAATGCAAGAATACTCGAAGTATTCAAAACTCCAAAAGATCATAGAAATTCTCCACCATAACTTTATTATGAGAGTATAAGAATGCAAAATGGCAAGAGATCCCTCCCTTTTAAAGAAAAATGGTCTGTTGAGGTCAAAAATCAAGAGAGGCTTAATCAGGGGTGGAGAATGCATCTTGAGTGATCCATGTGCATAAGCTTCCTACCTAATCAACATCACTGGTGGAGGTAAAAAAAGTGAGAGATGTGTCAAGGAGAATGGAGATTTTTGGAAAGTGTTCATCTCATGTAAGACTAAAAAATCCTTTTCTTTTTCTTTAAAAAAAAGGAATAATGCTTTATGTGTGCACACTTAGGATACCTAGGAAGTGGCACATTTTATTTAATTAAAAGGGTGTATGTTCTTTCAATTAAATAAAAGACTCAGGATAAAGTAGTCAAACCATAGCTTATAATTGAATAAATAGATTTTTGATGATTTGATCAATGATAAGCATTGGATAAATTATAAAAAATTGTTAGAAAGGGGCTAATAGGTTAGATGACCATTTTTTGGTGATTACATTTGGTCCTTTGACTAATGTGAGATCGATTTGGTAACACATCAAGTCAAACAATGAAGATAGATAGATAGAAAATCCTGAATGCATAGTCAGTAAGAAATTTAAGCATGATTGAAATCTTGTATTATAAATGTGAAGCCTTACCTATGCACCAAATAGATAGAAAAAGAAAGGGGATTATTCTTCATATACAGTACAATGTGGCTATTTAAATATAAAATTGTGCATTGGTTGAGTTATATTTATATATTCTAACATGATTGAAATATATTATGATAAATGTGGTCTTACCTATATGCTTTTTTATCCAACTATATTTCATCGTAAAAAAATAAAATTGGCATGAAACTTTTGGTGCAGTTTATGATCTAGACCTAGAAAAACTCTATTTTTTAGAACCAATGTGAAATAAAGGTTTTTAATTTATAGTTTCACTCATTTTAGGTCAGATTTTTATTGGTTTCTTAATAAATATTCATTTTTGTAATTATAGTCTTAAAAAGAATATTCTAAAATTTTAATTTAGATATATGATTTGGTTAAGCTTTTAAGATAAGTTCATTCAAATTTGGCATGATTTCAAAGTGGAGTTTTGATTCAATATATGAAAAGATAGAAATTCTTTCTTTTTCTTATAAGATCATCTAATACTCTAATTTTTTCTTATATACTAATTATGATTTATTCTTAAGTTTTATCATATATATTTTAGTGCAATATAGTAAGATTAACCTAATATAGTCTTTTAAAAAAAAATTATTTTCAAAATGTTGGACTAATGGTTATTGCTTTCTTTCATATGTGACACCCTACCCTTTTCACATAGGCTCATTATTTCTAATGATGTAGGTACATCCATGTTCAAAGTGATATAACAAGTATAGTTCTCATGATTCAAATGGATATGTGATATTGATGGTTTCAACAAACATAAATGTCTTTTATTACTCCCTAACCAGATGAGAGGATTGCTTAAACCAAACAATGACAACTATGGTGATTGGGTTTGTCTATCTCTCTCACAATGAATGAACACTTTGATCATGGTCGTCCACGTCCTTTTATTAACTCTACAATTCTCAATACATAAGACTTTAACTATGATCTAATACTTTCATTTTGATCTATTTAAAATTTCAGTTAATCGAAAGTTTTGTTCATTGTAATGCCAAGCATCTTTTCGAATCTATTGTCACTTCCTATGCTGCTTTAAGATCAAACATATAACGTGATAGAAAACACCCAATACTAAACCAAGCTTCTCAAGATCAACATCTTTATATAGAAACTAATAGATCGTGGCGAGATATTCAAGTTTCTTGGAACCCTCTTTTTAGTGTCTTTGTTGAACTCTCTGGCACTCTTACGTGTCTTGGGAATAAATTGCATTCTTTAACAGTCGAATCTCTTTAGCTTTCTCAATCATTTTATCATGCAAAACAAACCCAGGCCATTCCTACATATCTTTTAAGATTCCAAGAAAAAGAGTGTCAATTCTTCTGATTTTTGTTCCTAAACAAGGTGCTTATTCATGCTAAATCTTTAATCAGAAAAGATACAGTAGATGTAGAAGAGCACGGTTTAAGAGGTGTTGTTAAAGAGAGAAATTGCAGATTATATATAATGAGAACGGGGAGGATTGATTCCATCATTGTTCTACAACTTTTGATTCAATGAAAGTTTCATAAAAATTCATAACATCGCGAACATAAGTCTGATGTGATAGGAAAAGAAAGATCCAAACAAGAAAGGTTTTTGATATGGGCTACTCCTTAAGAAGAGAAAGTAACATTTTCAAAGTACCAACATAGTGTTAGCTGCAAAAATGAAAACAGTTCTATTCTAAATTTCTATTTACTCATTTATGTCTAAGAACAAAAACTGTAAGATGAAAAACAACACCTAATATGAATCGATTTCTATTTACTCATTCATAACTATAGGAAGAACTTTCTCTCCAATTTCCTGAACATCTCAAGCAGTTTATCAAAATCAGAGAAGAGAAATCTCTTACAGGTATCATGAATCTCACAATACAATCCAGTCTTTGTCTGCCAAACAAATGAATAAAGAGCATGGTATAAGCTATGGAGAAAGTATTATTTCTAGATTCAATGCAGAATGGTAAGAAAAGAATGGTCACAAGCTCAAATGTGGGCTCTCTTTGCCAAGGTTCTAACTTAGTGTGGAGATCCTCAAATATTTGTAATTTTGTTCCATGTTTCATCATTATATTCTATCTCCACGGCAGGGTAAGTACTCACGTTTCTCCATTATTTTGGATGACTTTTACAGCAAGGTTTGATAATGGCGATGACCAAAAAAACCAATTCAGTGGACCTTTTGGAAGATACCAAATTTCCTAAGAGTAAAAACTTCTCGTAAACAATTCCATTGCTCAAGTTAAATTAATATATCTATATTTGTCTAAAGGAATAATCTAATTCAATACTATTTGTTTTATGTTTCTGATTGACTTCTTGTTTGATTTATAATATGATTGCAGTTATACCGTACATTTATTTTTATGTTTAAGATTATCAATTTATTCTTATTATTCATTTAAGACTGTCTAGAATGCAGTAGTTCTTATATTTAAAATTTTACTATTTTAAAACAACAAACAATTAATATTTAGACTATAACATGACAAATAATTTAAACACCTAAAATAGAACACTATTATTCATTTGATACAAAAGTCAAATTCAAAACACTGGAGATTTTATATCTACAATCATGCAGATTGGATTTACAAATGTAGAAGTGAACTAGCACAAAACACAATTAAACTCTAGAAGCTAGGATCTTTATTGAATATTATAACTGTTAGCAGTTCCATATTTCTACAATTCATATCAATGAATTATTTCTTCTGGATATGATTGTATAATAGTTTTTAACCATCAACGTTTCTGATCACACTATATGATACTATTGCAAGGGCTCATACTTAAACAATTATTAGTCAATTATTAGTCCTGTGTAAAAGCACAAACTTGTGTCACTCTTTTGTAAAGGAAAACAAAAACAAAAGTATAACTATTCACCTTCAATAATATAAAATTGGTATTATTATTTTGAATTTAAAAGTGAACTAAAGTAATGAACAGTGTAGAGATTGATGAAATTTAAGATCATAATTTTTAATAATTATTTGGAAAAAAAAAAAAAAAAAATTATTTGAAAAAAGAATTGATATTTCTCTTAATTTTTATAGATAAATTTTTAGTTGCTGAAGAAAACTAAAAATCGGCTTTAAACATATATTTTCTTTTTTTAAATGATTCAAATTTTAACTCACTTGAAATCGATAGTTTTCATCTCCAACCACATTTTTCAAAACAAATCTATTTTAATTAGGCAAAAAATTATACATTATAAAAGAAGACTCTCTCTTCTAGAACATCAAATAATTTTTCAATTTTTTAGATATACTATATCTAATTAAAATACTAAAATTTTTTATGAGACTATTTTTTACTCTGAGCTCTATAAATGATGTTTATATGTTATTAAAAAAAAAAAAAAAAATAGTAAGTGCTATTGAAACATCACTTTTCTTTAATAATTAGAGATAAACTAGTATAAAATATGCATTTAATAGACATTTTCGATTCGAAAAGTGTGAGACTATATACGACTTATCTAATATGAATTTATCTAGATCATATGTTTGAACAAAATTAATTTTTAGATAGAAATACTCAAATTCAGTGATATTTCAACTTGGAAGGTGACATAACTTTGTACTTCTACCTTATTAAAATGTATGTTATTTACTCACAATATTCACAAGAAGTATTTTGGGAACCTCTCATCGGCTTTGCAGAGGGTAGGCAGACCCCAATGCAAGACAAGGCACGCATTTCTAAGATCTGTTCCGTTAGCTCCAAGGAAACTTATGTGATTCTCGATGAATGCATACTGACAACATCATATTTTTCTCTGCCAGCGTTTATAATGTGATGACATTTTAAGGGTTCTCTGCATGCTACTCTCAAGTGCAAGTTTTGGGAAATGCACTTGTCTTAGCCTCTAATAGCTTGTTGAAGTCCTCCTTGCCCAACATTCAACAAGACCTGATATTGCTCAGGCTATTAGCCTTATGTTTGTTCAAATTTTATAATATGCTATTGTGATTACATTCACTTCCTCATGGCAGATGCAAGAGTGGTGGAACATAGAGTGTTTCTGTCTGACATGCCGCAGTTAATAGCCAGAGAAGTGGTCAGCCTGAGAGGTAAAATACACCAGAGCTATGCCTCTAATCAGATTGCCAAAAAGCTGTGGAAAATACTAAAAGCCCACAAGGCCAACAAGACTGGATCTTGCACGTTTGGTGCACTGGATCCAATCTAGGTTGCCACGATGGGCATATAATTGACTTCAATCTATGTCTCTAGTTGGTAATGCTCATCCACAGCCTCAACAAGCAACGAACCAGGCCCCTCTGGTTGAGCACCTTATCTTCACCCAACAGTTTCAATGATAGGAAACATAGGGAAGCCAGGATGAGCATGAGCAGGGTAGAGGGATTAGCAACTCCTTATGTTCACTACCTGAAATCAATTATAGCGGATAGGGACATTGGATTTGGTGGTACAATGCCACTATGAGACTATGTAAGCTCTATGTTGATAGAGGGGCTGCTGGAGTCTATATTGAACACCAGGCCTGTGTCACCAGGAAATGTGGTCACATGGCAGGAAGGTTGTTGGAAGGCTTCAGTTTGATATATTGTGGCTCATGATCTGGCTGCCATTCTGATTCAGACCAATCCCAATCTCATGGGTGGCCCTCTGGCTGCACTTCTTGCAGAAACTGAAATATTTTTCCTAACATGTACAGTGCGCATTCACTTACAGTCCTCGTTCATTTAGTTTTGTAAGGATTTCCAAATGCTTCTTCACGTTATCTTAAACATCCCTTATATGACCATGTTGAACCATCATTTTCTCCATAAAGGTTTTAAATAATTTGGTTGGCTGGATTTTTTTTGTAGTTGTAGCTGTGTGATATGTTTTTGGTTCCTCTTTGTATGTAAGGTCTACCAGTAATGATATATTATGCTTGGACAAGCACCTTGCGTGGCTTGCTTTCAAAAAGTACGATTAATCCTTTAAGGCACTATTTTATCTACTAATGTTTATCTAAAAAATTGACCGATTCTAAATTGAAATCGCAATCATTGTTCCACATCTCTTTTCCCATTTCCCATTTTGTTAGATATCATTTAGTAAGAGGTGCTTTCAAATTCTTTCTTATTATACTGCCTATAATTGTCATTGGGCACTTTGGTGTTTCTTGGACTTCAATATTGCATTTTTCACTATCTCCTGTAATTGCTGCAAGCTTTTGACTTGCTTTGAGGGAGCATCTAACAATATATATTGAAGATCAGAGCTGAGTAGCTTGCCAAAGAGGGCGAGGTAGGTGATAGTGTTTATTTCATTTGGAAAGAGGAGGCATATTCAATAATATTTATTGACTGTTGAATTTTGCCAAATCATTATGATTGAAAAGGAATATAGAGAATATTAAATTATACTGCAACTATGAAGAATACAAGATGATGGCATCTATCATCTTCATTTTGAAGGCTTTTCTTTCCACGGCAGAACAAATGATTGATATATGTGCATCCTATGAAGCTTTGATCCAGTGGTTGATGTTTCACATCCTTAAAACATAGAACATATGACATAAATTTTCGATATAAAGGAACTCCATTATTAAAACAAAATATATTAATAATAATTTTAATGGTTTGTATAGCACAGTGCCTGAATAGAAGTGATGACTCATATATATTTTTTAACCATTCAAAATGCCCAGCAGAGCGAAATGAATAGGTCACATGTTGCCATTCACATTCTACCTACATGAGCACAACTGCCATGAATGAATTACTTCTTAGTGAGCCCCACTGTGCTCTACTTTAATTTGCGCGTTTAATTTTGAGTGGGATTTTGTTGAAGGCTGTTGATCTTGGCCTGCTACAATGCTCTAGTTCGAAATTTTTGCTCAGCTAGTAGGTGTTCCGAGTTTATTCATTTTGAAAAAGATGTCATTTCCAATTTTTTGTGCCACACCATATTGAATTAGGATTCTAAGGTTTCAGCAAGTGTCTACTGTCTACCCATTCACCATCTCGGAAGTTTATCTAATAGGCTTTAGAAATATTTATAGTATTATGTCTCCTTCACTTGTTTTAGGCATTTTGGAAAGTTTGAGTAGAGAGGAGTGATAGTTTCCTCACTATTTGGATCTCTTTTTTACATTTGCTAGTGTGCTTTCAAATGAATGTCACGACCAATTCAAAATTGTTATTTGTAGTTGTCTCTTTCATTCTACATGTGTTTGCAAATTTTGAGAAGGCTAATTAAATAGATTTGGCAACACATTGTCATATCTTTGCTTCTTTTTCATAGTTTATGTTCTCATGGCATAATATGACTTTGCAATCAAATAAGGCATTAGTTTTGATAAGCTTGACCGTCTGCCCATATTTAACAGAAAAAAGCTTTCCCAAGTAGTTGTAAGTAGAGTAGGATTGATACATGCTTCTCATTGTTTGGTAATATAAACTAGAGAATATCTCAAGCAAAATCTAATCTCTATATTCTTAGAGAGTTATGATTAGTATGTCCTTACTTTTCCAATGTCGGTGAAACTTTAAATGAAGCTAATTCAAAAGCTTATAACACTATTAGGTACATGTGCAAAGTATCAAATTGGCCTTAAAATTGCTCTTTGGAGCTACCAATTTTTTTACCTAGTGATAGAAATGCAATTTGGATAAAGTTGTGTTAGTTATTTATGGTGTTTCATTTGGTTTGATTTAAATACCCTTTTATGTATAATTTTAGTCAACCCAAGTCTACACAAGACCTATGCAACCACAAATTGTCCTACACTATTCAATTAACCCATGTTTGCAGAAGTCCTATGCAACCACAACATTATGTAGAATTTTGCTTAATCTATGGGCGATATCCAAAACCTTTGGTCTAAACATCTAGATCTTCTCATAAGTTTCATTGTTTCATTTCATATTTTACTAGGCTATTCAATTTCCACATTATTTAAAATGATCCAGTCATGATTGATAATGTTGTCCTCCTTAATCTGAAATATTATTTCTCTTAAATCAACCACCCTGCCTCCATTTAATATAGTATTAGCATTTCTCAAACATCATGTGCAAATCTCTTTTTGTCACATTTAAATTTCCACTATACTCTACCAACATATAGGCATACAATTAAAACATGCTTGACAAAAAAATGTAAATCCTTAATGCTCACATACATTTTATGCCATTAAGCATGGTGCTCATTCTTTGACTAGCCAAATAAGATTTAGAACACATTTGATGTCCTTGAATAGAGTACTCTATATACACCGATATCGATAAGCAATACCAATTAGTGTTTGACTAATAATTTCCTTACAAAAGGACATCAATTGCACTATTGTGATTGTGAAATAAATTCCATAATTTTATAACAACTTTGAGTGTACAACCAATACATACATACTCAACATTTTGAAATCAAAAGATTCTACATTCAAAACACATGAATTAGATATCATCCAAGAACTGTGTAGAATATCATTGTAATGACCTCTGAATGAACATATTCCCATTATGAACTATCAACTCACATACATGATAAAAGAAATGCATACATTCTAAACTAATCAATTGTAAGAGTTCATATGATCACCATTATCAATAGAAATTGAAAGATTGTTTGAATTCAATGCATAATGACACACTCACTTTAGAAGAATACAACAACACAATAAGATATTGCCAATAAGGCACATCTCAGTTTTACTTATGAATACACTTTTATCAATTATAATCTAAAGTGGAAATCTCACTTTTAATCTAAGAGGTTTTTTCAAACTTAATACAATTATTATAAGACTTGCTCAGAACTAAACTTTATGCGTCACCAAGAACAACAATATGATGAAACATCCTCAATATCGAAGCCCCAAACTTAGGTTGGGATTGTTGTCCACAAATTAATAAGGTGTCTTTCTAATCACACAATGATCAAAACTTTGGATGCCAATTTGTTTAGTAAGTTTCGGCAACAAAACCTATCTCAGGTAGGTTGAAGTATTTAAAAATAATTTTCATTCACACTTACTATGATCATATTCATTTATATAGAGGATTCCATTTCATGACTATGGGTTTGCACATTGAACAGTCATATCATCGTTCTATTGAATTGTAGAGAAAAAATTATTATTATTCACTATTTAATATTGGTAAGTTAGTTCATTTTCAATACTCAACAGGGAGCTAACCTTCAACAAGTCCCATAAAGAAGTTTTAAGGTAATCCATGGGGTACTCGTGTTTATAACATTATTAAATGTATCAAACTTATATATACATGTTCAATGGCTTCCTCTATCTCCACCTATCACAAGAAGAAATTAGTTCTTAGAATGCAATGGAATGCATAATATTCAAATAATCTTCCAAGTTTTTCACACATATTTGCAACATATATTAAGTTTTTGCAATGATATTGCATAGGAAGAATGTTTCATAATGCTAATATTAGTGGCCTACAAGTGTAATCAAATAAAAATGGCCATCTAGACTATTAGCCCCCTTCTCATCATTTCGGCTAATTTAATTAATCATTTACCTAGACCAAATTGCTAATAATCAATTAATTTGATTATAACCTATAGTTTGACTATGCTATCCTAAGTTCATTATTTGATTAAAAGAACATGTCCCCTTTTAATTAAATAAAAGACCCCATTCTTCTAACCCACTTAAAGTGCACACCTAAAGTCCTTTTTCTAATTTTCAAATTAAAAGAAAAAGCTTTGTGTGACTTTTGTCTCATATGAAAAGTCAACTTATATTCTATTGGTTGACTTGTGTGTGCACATGGATCCATTCCATTCTCAAATTCAACTGTTGATCATCCACCATCTCAATCGTGATCTCTACTATCTATACGACTTTAAAAGGAAGAGAGCTTTTCACCTCAAAGGATCCCCCACACTCTTGAGTATTTTTATGTTGCAAGATTTCCATTTGAATACATGAGAGCTTTTGTGGAGAATATCATTTTCTTGTCTACATTCCTTGCATCAATGGCATTTGGTTACATGTCATCCTAGTTTAGTTTGCATATAGTGTAGTTCTTTTTCAAGTAGCCTAGATCAAATAGTCTAATTAGTATGGATGTAACACTTTCATTTGTTTAGCTTAGTTGCATTGTGCATCTCATTTTAGCACAGTTACATTCTTGCATTGCATGTATCAAGAGTTCTTTGACACTAGCATTCTTGCTCTTGCTCAAAGAATTTCCCATTTTATGGTTTACTAGCAAGGGTTGCATTCCTAAGGCTCAGTTGAGAGCCACTTTATGTTTATTTGTATGGTTTTGCAGTCCATGACTAGGGAGCTCTAAGCTAACATTCAAGCTTTCCAATCCATGGAAAACCTTGGATAGAAGGGTTCAGGGAGGTGCACTCTTCTTAGTGTACATATTTGGTGCCCATTGTGGGGCAGAACAGTGGGTTTTGCCCTCTTTTTTGTTATTTTTGTCATTGTTTTCATTTGTTGTTCCACATTTTCTTTTTTTAGTAATTATAGTTTTGGGTGATATTTTTCTAGTTTCATATGATAGTTCACATTACTATCGTGCAATACTTTTTGAAATAGTCTCATATGGCCATACTAGATTCTATCACCTCTATATTCAAATTTCTGTCATTTAGCTAAAGAAAATATATCACACAGAGAAGTTGTATCACATGGTTATACTGAGAAGTATCATGCGATATTCTTCCTTTGAAAACCATCGCCTGACTAAGATTGCTTGTTGTTTGAGGTGTTTTGGTTAGTTTTCAACTATTATTGGCTAGTTGTTGGTTTTGATAGGTCTTTAAACTAGTTTATAGAGGTCCACTTATAGGTTTCTTTTTGTTTTTAGAGCTAACCCGTGGTGCTAACAGTTGTGGTTACAAGTTGCCATTTTGAAAAAATTGAAACATTGCTTAAAAGAATGCATGTCAAAGCTCCAAATGAAAAAGGTTACTAATGGCTGTTTGCAGGGCTACCTAATGCATAAAAACTAAAATTTTCTTGTTCTTTTATTTTATTTGTGACATCTACTAGATGTTCATTTTTGTTAGGAATATTAAACTTAAAATTGGGATTCCTTGGTGATAGGAGAGTATGCTCTTCACCCTTGTGGTGAATCAAAAATCTTGACCCACCTTTGGATTTTGAAAGCAAGTAGATAATTGAATCTTCTTGGTGTGTTTGGGGGAAGCACTCAAGATAGCAAAGTATGCTCTTCACCCTTGAGGTGAATCAAAAATATTGACCCTTGAGTGTGGATCCATTTTGTGGTAGTTAGGATCCTTTAGAAGGCTTACTCTCAGACAACCTGAGAGGAATGACCCAAGTGGGGACAAGAAAGTTACCTAGCTCTTCCAACTCACTATAAACTCAAGGCTATCAAGGACAAATAACCTTGGTAGATGTAGTGTTTGTCTTCACTTAATGTGATCACTTATGGGATTGTGATCATAGGGAGATCACTAGGCAAGAATGCTTAAGGTGCTCTTATGGCTACAAGGTCTGTTACCCACCATAAGGTGGGATGTCCCTTAATTGAGTGCAAGAGGAACACTACAAACGAAAGCCCTATTTAGAAACCCTAGGTTAGTATCAACCCTATTTTACCACTCAACTTCTTGGTGCAAGGATCGATCCTAGTGGACTGCCCAGATCACCCCAAGATTTACACTCACCATATGTGTTCCCTTGGTTGTGCCTATGGCACTTCCATGACAAAGCCAATATCTCTTGTGGGTAACCACTTGGTGTGAGGTGAAGGAGTATCAAGCGTGGGAAAAGTTGTTGAGTAATGAACCGTGACCTTAAGGTAGATTTCTTGGTTACTATTTCTGAATGTATTGAGTAGTGTTAACATTCTTGCACATCAAATAATCATGGTAGTATTAGTAGAAAGTTTTTTATCATATCACAAGTGCATGTTGGCAAGGTTGTTTTTACCCTTGTTCAATAGTTTGAAGACATATTAAAAATCTTACTATTTGCAAACCTTGCTAATAACCGACATGAACTAGAAACATACACTATCTAATTCAAAAAATCACCTAATTGTCAAGACTGAAATATAAAATTTGTAGTCAAAACTAGTCTTTTGTATACACAAACTAGCACTTTATCACCTAGTCTCTAAAGAAATATCACACGATTGTAAGTTATATCACCCTTGTATACTTAGGTATATCACATCTCTCTATGCGAATTGTCATTTGTAAAGAAAGGATCACCCTCCTATTCTAAAGAGTATCATACAATATTTTATGTTGTCCTACTGTTGCCTGGTAATTGAGAAAGTATCACCTGGAACTATTTCTTGCCAAAATAGCATCTGTCTTCTAGTTTTTTTGGTCTAGGGTGCGTCACTTCCATCTCTTAGGTCCTGGTTACACATTCATATGTTAGGGAGCTATCCTAGGTTGAAACGATGGGTTTAGTTCATTAGATATAAGTCTTGAGACATCATTGATAAATCACTTGTCAAAATTTGGTTACTGTTCTTTTTTAGCTACTTGCTATTGGGCTTCTTGCTCGCTTGCTTGGCTCAAGTCACCAGTGCTATAAATTCTTGAGCATTATTTGACAAGCCATCTATCACACCTTGACAAGTGACTAATCTTGACTGTAAAAGCTTCAAATTTGACTCACTTTTCTTGTCCTATTAAACAAAGGCAAGTCCTTATATGCCAGTCAAAACTAGATTTCATGTTTGGAGTGGTAGTCATCCCCTTTTGTTTTCAAACAATTAGAAACCCCACCTAGATGTAGTTATAGATAGCCTTGTGTGGAAGACCCCAAGTCTATTGGAATGCAAACAACTAATGTTAGGCATAATCTATTTTATAGTTTTGAAAACCCATTTAGCAGACCTTGTGAGATACCTAAGGGTGAGAATGGTTTGGTCACTATGGTACACCTTGATGAAGTCCAACATTGTTTAGAGGAACAAGCATATGAAAATCAAAGGATCTTTGAAGCCATGTATGCTAGGGAGAAAGAACATCAATGAGTTGAAAACAATAAAAATACCCGCCATGAATGGAACAAGGGACTTGCCCTCGAAATCCTTTTGATGGGAATGATGGCAACATCACACTGCTAAGAACTCCTAGAGTTACCATGCGCACATGCCCTTCTCATCATGAAAGTGATGAAGAAGTAACTAGTGAAGATGTTATAAAATTCCAAGAAGATGGCTTTGCACAAAAATTGATGGTTATATCTTTAGAGGAAAATGGAGACCAATGCTTCTGATACATGGCAGCAAAAGGATGGAAACTTCCCCAAGATTTTGATATAGAGTGCATAATTCCAAAACGAGAACCCATTGAAGCTGAAATATTAAGGGAAGAGATACAAGAATTGAGGAAACAATTTACACAACTACAAGCTTCAAAAGAACTACCCAAAAATTCATTTGTAAAATCAATATGTGCACTTCCATTTGATAGGAGTCTCTACATGCTACCATTTCCTAAGGATATAGAGGTTCCTAAGTATGACAGATATGATGGAAATGGTGATCCTCACAATCATGTGAGGCATTTTTATGCTCTTAGCATGGATTTTATGCATGAAGACACTTTTCTTATGAGGTCATTCCCTAGGAGTTTAAGGGGGGCAAGCTATGGAATGGTTTATCAAATTGAGTCCTCCTATTAAAACATTTGATCAGCTTGTGCAACATTTTATCTAGCAACACTCCTATAATATTCAACATCCTATAACAGTGCTAGACTTATGCATCATCAAACAAAAACTAGGAGAACCTTTCGCAACATATCTTCAACGATGGAGGTCATTATACTCTCACTATTCCTAGCAAGTTCCTGAGGCTGAAAAAATCAATATTTTTTTCAATACACTCATACTAGAATTATACTTTGATCTAAGGAAACAATATTCACATCTATCAATGCCATGGTTGAGAGTGCATATTGTATTGAAGATGTTGCTATCAAAAGGGGTGATAAAGACAAAGGTAAACCTTGGAATAAAAACAAATACATTGTCAATAATGGAGTAGTGGACACTCCTAAGACCAAGGAACCCAAATTTAATATTTCTACTACTATATACATCACAAAGTAACAAGAAAATGTAAAATCACAAACATTTGACAACAACTCTATGTCTACTAAGAAAAGATGCATTTATATGCCAATGGTTGAGCCCTATGAAGTGGTCTTGGAAACTTTGATTGGAAACAAGCTGATTACTTTTCCAAACAATTCCTATCCTTATGACCCGCCCGTCAAACCCTTGTGGTGGAGGGAGGATCATATCTGCAGTTATCACCGAAGGGTCACAATACTAAAAATTGTTTCAAGCTCAAGGATATAATTCAAGATCTTATTAAGGAACACAAAGTTGTCACGGACCATCTCACCAAGAATACTGATCACAAAGTTTTAAACAACCCTTACTAGAATATGAGAAAGGTGAAACCTCTAAGGTTGCTAAAAAGAATCATGATGCCAAGATTAGTTATTCTTATGCTAACATAGACAATGTTATAAGAATGCTTGAGCCTATTGAGTATTTATGCATGGAAAGTTATAATGATGACAATTGACATGTAGATGAACAACCTAAAGTTGTCTTAAAAACATACGATATTCCTCAATACCATAATGATTCTAGACCTAAGGTGGTGCTCTGGGTGGCCAATTCGTTTTCATCATAAAGTTAACCACTTAATTTTGTTACTAGGGGGAAATCTAAGGTTGTTCTAAAAGTTTCCCAGGATTCGAAGAATGCTTTGTCTTCTAAACAACCAACCACTTCCAGGATCTCTAACTATGACCTTGTTAGTCAATTACAGTATACCCTAGCTCAAATTTTTTTTTTTTGAGTGGTTAGAGTTATCTCCTTTACACAAAGATATCCTTGAAAAAGCTTTATGCTCTACCAACATTCCCATAGATATCAATTTGAAACGGTTTCAAGCTATGGTGAATCATATCTCTTCACCTAATCACATCACTTTTTCTGAAGAAGATGACCAAGCTCCCAGTCATCCCCACAACCTTGCTCTCCATGTCGAAGTCTAAGTTTTTTGTACTCATGTTCAACAAGTCTTGGTAGACAATGGTGCAGGGTTGAACATTATTTCCTTTAATGTCATCCAATAGTTGGTCATGTCAGAATTTTCTATTGATCCTAGTTGCAAGATCACCATAAAAGCTTATGATGAGGTTGAAAGACCTTCCAACGGTCTAATTATGCTACCAATTAGAGTCAGTCTAGTGGAAAAGGATGTTGTTTTCCAAGTCCTAGATATACCCCTTGCATATAATTTATTGTTGGGATGACCATAGATTCATGATATGCAAGTGGTGCCTTCTACATACCATCAGTGCAACAAGTTTCTTTTTAATGGTATTGAAGTAGTTTTTCCCATTGATAACTCAATGGCCATCAACACATTGTCTACTGTTGAAACACTGGTTCCACATAATCACTTTTTTCATGAACGGATACCATTCTTTATAGAGTGTGAAAAGATACTGTAGATGATGAGCCTTGGCTTGGGTGAATATACTTTAGATTTTATTGTTTCTTTACCTATTTCCCCTCGGTCTTATGGGAAGTTGTCTCCTAAAAAGAAACCTTTTGCGTCTACCATGACTCTTTTTGGTACTTTTGTACAATCCTCACTTCCCTTAGAAGCAAAAAAAGAAGAACAAGTTATTAAGATTGGATATATAGGGGAGAGGAAGATGAGGAGGAAGTTACATTTACCACTCCCATTTCTCCCAAACGATATGGAAAAGGATATAAGATGCTTGCAAACATGGGCTATCAAGGTCATGGGTCTTTAACTAGTAACAAAAAAGCTCTATCTGAACCTTTAAGTCATGCTCAAGGTCGTGATGCTCAAGACACTAGTGGCTTAGGATTTGGTCTAGAGGATAATATGCTAGTGTCTACTCAAAATGCACCCATATCTAGTGAATCAAAGGATGATGATCCTCCCTTTGTTGCTACCACTTCGCAAGATGAAGATTTTATACCTATAACCTCTCTTCTTTAGGGAGAAGAAACACTCACTTCCAATAATAATGATGAGGCTTCCACCTCTAGATAGCTAGAACTAGATGAATTTAACCTTGAAAATTTAAATAGAGGATGAATTAGACAAAATATTGCCTGTCTAATTGCTAGAGATCAAAGTATAGACTCTCAAGAGTATGAATGGGAAATCTTATTAGATGCCTCTTGTCAACTTGAGGTTGATGTCATTCACACTTATGTAATTCAATCAAATGTGGTAGCTGAGTCTAGTGTAGGTTCTAATGAGTTTGGTTCACAAAATGCTTTAGTGGGCCACAGTAGTCCTTCTAGGACTATTCTTGATCTGGATACCTTTGCAATGTTCAATATAGGCTCAACTTCACATATCACCATAGATGACTCTTTTCACATGAATAACCTCAAAGCTTCTACCTCACTCTCATTGATTCATCCCAATCTCATAGATTGGTCCATTCAAAATCAGACACCAAAAATGCAATCTTTTCAAAATGACTATGAGATCACCTATTACCTAAATGCCATTAAACCCATCACTTCTTCCACCAGTGAACCGACACTTCACATGACCAAATCAAATATCAAGTATCTTAGTCATAAAATCGAAAGAAAAAACAAACGGTTAGATGGAAAAAACCACATTGTGGTAGTGTTTGAACCTAAAAGTAGTGAAAATAAAGATGTATCTAATGGTGAAAATCTCTTTGAGGCACCTATAGATGAGGTACTTGGTAGTCTACCTAGCTATTTTCAAGATAGATCATCAATTCTTATTGAGCCTCTATAGCCAATCAACTTGGGGATAAAGGAATCTCCTAAAAATATTCATGTAGCCCAATCATTGTTAGTTGAAGAAAAGGAGCAATTTGCCTAATTTTTTCAAGATAAAAAGGTCAATTTTTTATGGACATACTTAGACATGCCTGGGCTTGACACAAATCTTATCATGCATCATTTGTCTATTTATCTTGATATCAAGCCTATTAAACAAAAATTGAGAGAGATGTACCCTCATGTAGCCTTATTGGTGAAAGTAGAATTGGAAAAACTATTGAGTGCAAATTTTATCAAAGCTATTGACTATACAGAATGGATTTCCAATATTGTACCTAGATCCAAACATGATAAAAGCATTTGAGTTTGTACTAATTTTAGATATCTTAACAAAGCATGCCCCAAGGATTATTTTCCACTACCGAACATTGATATGATGGTGGACATGATTGTGGATTATGAAATGTACTCCCTTATGGATGGATTTTATGGGTATAACCAAATTAAGATAGCTCCAACTGATCAAGAAAAGATGGCCTTTACATGTGCATGGGGTACTTTCTATTGGAACCTTTTGGTCTCAAGAATGCTGATGCTACTTGTCAAAGAGAAATGACCACCATATTCCATGATATGATGCATAAAAATATGGAAGACTATGTTGATGAGACACTAGAAAAATCTAGAAAATGAGACACACATCTTGACGACCTTAGTTTGGTATTGGACTATATGGAACAATTTCAACTTAGGCTAAACCCAAAAAAGTGTGCCTTTGGTGTCACTTTTGGAAAACTGCTAGGCTACATTATCTAGAGAAAAGGTATTGAGGTTGTTCTTAAAAAAGTCCAAGCGATCATGGATATGCCTCCTCCAAAAAATATCAATCAACTTAGAGGTCTACAAAAAATGTCTACAATCCATAAGAAGGATTACCTCTCAATTGGTTAATAAAGCTCAACCTTTCAACAAGAATTTGCACAAATGTTCTACTCATATTTGGAATCTTGAGTGTCAACAAAGTCTAGATCAAATCAAATGGTACTTGGAAAAACCTCTAGTTTTGATGCCACCTATTCCAAGAAAACCTTTGATCTTGTATATCTCAGCTACAACTTCTCCTCTAGGAGCACTATTAGCCCAAAGTGATGATATTGGTAAAGAATGGGCTATATATTATGTTAGTTAAACTTTGGTTTCTTATGAGATGAATTATACTAGCATCGAGAAAGCTTGTCTTGTAGTAGTCTTTGCTTCTCAAAAGCTTTGACATTACATGTTGGCACATATAGTCCACCTAGTTGTTAAAATTGATCCTTTGAAATATCTATTGAACAAAGCTGTGCTTACTAGTTTTCTAGATAATACAACACCCATACAAGCTAAATTCCTATATGCCTCAATTATGTACATCACTAAGAGAACCTAGAAAATATCCTTTGATGGTTCTTACTCATAGAATGGAGTTGGAGCAGGTGTTTTTTTTTTTCTCCTCATGGATACATGATTCCAAATCTTACAAACTCATATTCCCTTGTACAAACAACATTCCAAAATATAAGACACTCACAAATGGGATTAAAATGTCTCTTGAATGGAAAATAACTAAATTACACATTTATGGAGATTCTCAACTTGTTATAAATCGAGTGAACAATGAATATAAAAAAAAGGATAACAAGTTGATCCCCTATAAGAAGTTAATAGATGCCCTAAGAAACTATTTCACTTTTCTAACATTCCAACAAGTTCCTAGAATAGAAAGTAAGGGTGCTAATGCTGTGGCCACTCTAGTATCTATTCTTCAACTACAAGAGTAGGAGTCACATTTCAAGTTCCTGGTGGAAGAACTGCATCATCCCGCCTATGATTCATTTGATAACCAAGTTATCTACACTATTTTAGGTCATGATTCCTCTCGCTAGGCTAGCATATTCTCTTGTTTGCATGATCAAATTGTTACTGAGAACCTCATGTGCAACCAAAAATGCCAATTCCTTTGTAATGCCTCACATTACACTTTGGTCTCTGGTGACTTGTATAGGAAGGGTCGAGATGAAACATTGCTTAGGTGTTTATAGCTAGAAGAGTTTGAAAAGGCACTTACCAAAGTCCATGATGACATTTGTGGGGCACATTCTAATGGTGTTTCACTTTCTCGGAAGCTTCTTAGAGCAAGTTATTACTGGCTGACTATGCAAGCTAATGCTATTTGTTATGCCAAGTCTTGTTAAAAATGTCAACTCAATGGTAACTTAATTCATTCTTCTTGACTTAAGTTGATTCCTTCCATGACATATTGGCCATTTTAACAATGGGCCTTTGACTTGGTTGGCAAAATTCACCCAAGTTCATCTAGTGGTCACAAGTTCATCATTACAGCAACTAAGTATTTCACTAAATGGGTTGAAGTTGTGCCATTATTTGCTACTATAGCTAAACATGTTGCTCTATTTAAACTAAATCACATCATTTGTCGATATGGTATTCCTTCCTCCATTTTCACTGATAATGGAGGACAAGTCAAAAATAAGGACCTAAGACAACTATGTAAGAAGTTTCAGATGAAACAACAATGGTCTTCTATTTATTACCCTCAAGGGAATGGCCAAGCAGAAGCCTCCAACAAAACATAGTTGAAAATTTTGCATCGCATAGTTCATATGTCTGGGAGAGATTGGCACCTATAGATAAATCTAGCACTTTGAGCCTATAGAACTACCATTTGTACTCCTACAAGGGCCACTCCTTTTTCTCTAGTCTATGGTTCTGAGGCCATTCTCCCATTAGAAGTAGAGATCCCCTCCTTGCACATCTCTTTACATGGTTTGATAACTGATGAAGATCATAGAGCTATGCGAATACATGAATTAGAGATTCTTGATGAGCACCATAAGGCATCTTTTGATCACATGAGGGCTTATTAGAAGTTCATGTCTACTCAATATAACAAAAAGGTTCATCCACATGAGTTTCAAGTCGGTGACCTCATGCTTAGAGAAAATCTAAAAAATCAACAACATAGAGAGCAGAAGGGAAAGTTTGAACACAATTGGTTAGGCCCATATATTATCACAGCAACATTTGGGTCTGGTGTGTATCCACTATCTACTCTTGAAGGCGAAGAACTTGTAGAGCCTATTAATTTTATACACTTAAAAAAAATTATATGCTTAAAGGTGTACTACTTAGCTATCTTGTATATATTTATGATCCTAAAAAAATCCTAAGAAAATGAAAAAATGTCCTGAAAAATGATAATCATAGTGAAAACCTAACAATAGGCACTTTGATGTATCATTAAAAAAATAAATTAAATATTTGAAAAACATAAAATAATTTTAAAAAGTCTTGAAAAAATATGCCAAGTGGAGGAAACCTAGAAATAGGTGCTGCTTGAGACCCTTGCACCTATGTCTATCAGTCTCAATCACCCATCTCGCTACATATTTGCTAGCTTGTGATTGTTTCATGTCCTCATCTTGGGGGCAGCACTATTTAGCCTACTTGAGGTTTCCTTGTACATTAGGGTTTCTTTGGCAACTCACAAAATAGTGTTTCTCAACACTACCCCCAACTTGACATCAAGTGTTTCTCAACAATTTTTAGATAGTTTTTTATAGTCTCCGATGTCGCAGTATTTCTCACTATTAGAGTCAAGTCTTGAAGAAATTACCAAGTAACTTACACATACACACTTAAACACTTAAATGATTTATCTATGCTAATATTTATTTACTTTGTGTGCTATCTATGATGATTTCTTTGCCATATGTTCCCTCCCTAATAGTCTCTCAAGGATGTCATGGACTAGAGGACTGGGCGCATGGGGCATGTTTTCTTGATTTCTGCTTGTGGGTATACTTTATCTGTCTATAGTGTTTTAAAGCATTCATGTTTATCCTATTTGACACTTTGACTTATAAACATATCATCCTTGACTATTTTTTGCAAGACCGCACTTAGAGATTATCATGGTGCTTATCCCTTGATTTAGGTGCAATCTTCCTATACTAAGCTTAGGGAATCTAATCGTGTAGTTATCTTGACTTCTATGTCTTTGATGCTTAGATTAGATTTAAAGATACCTATCTGATATTGATCATACTCATATCCTCATAATTATACTAGTGATGGTTATATGATCTCATGATATCCCTAATAAATGATCAATGATGAAATAAGAGTCTAAATGTTATGTGTCCATTGCCGGTAAACCATTTTGCATACTAGCTTGCATTTTAGGATCATTTTTCTAGTCTAGTCTTACATTTCTACATATGGGGAGAACCCTCTCTTTATCTATTTTGTGGACATGTCAGCTAATTGCCTTCATGTCCTTCTTTTCTTTCTTTTATCATGTCTTTCACCATTTGATCTTTCATTTCATATCTATCTTGGTATCCTATCATCACAAGGGGTTAATCTAAATATCACATTCAATCTATCCAAGTGTCACACATTTTTAGAAATATAAAGTCTATATCATACACATGAGAGCTAAGAACATCATACATAAGAGAGATTCATGAGAATAAGTATCCAAACAAACACATACATGAACAAGAAAGAGAAATAGAAACATCACATGGAAATCAAAATGCTGAAACATCTATTTGAGACAAGTACACAAGATTGCCAATCGAATCCAGTATCTCATATATATATTTCAATGTGTCACATTACATATACAAAAAAATGAGATCCAAAATTTGGATATCTATTGCAAGAATACATGATGTACAATCAAAATGTCAAAATATTGACATCATCCTATGACTGACTCCCACTCTCTACAGCAGGTGGAGGTGGTGGCCTTGATGGTGGAGCCTATCTCCTATCCAGTGGCTATACTGCACCCTCTAATCTACTAGCCCACTTAGAGTAGTTGGGATGTCTCAACCCTAGCAGCACCACCCCCATATAGGTGGCATAATAATATGTGGCCCATGCACCATGATGTTCTACCTCTTGCCTCACTACATCTTGCTCCCTCTAGAGCTCATCCACCCGTGCTCACTCATCTATGAGTTATTGATCTTGCACCACAATCACCACTCAAGCTGCATGTAGCTCTACCTATAAATTATGATTCCACACATCCTGATCATCACCCACCATAGCTGGTTTCTCTAGCTCCGCCTCCACTCTCCCCACTCACCATCGCCTCAGTGGCACCTCCTCCTCCTCCTCCTCCTCCATCTCCCTCACAGCCTATGCCCGCATCCTTCTCCTCCTTGATCAGAATCCCTCTCCATTCTCTCACACCCCTACCTCTACCTATGCCTTTGCCTCTATGTCCCCCTCTTGCAGTTAGCACATTAGGCTCTATAAATTATGGGAATGGCTACTTCTATTTCTCATATGAGTATGCAAGATCTGCCCCTACATCTACCACATCTGGGTGATAAACCCAAGGAGCCAACACTAGAGCCAAGTAAGTGCACCAAGTTGTCATGCTAAAAGGGGGGTATAAGTGGACAACATTTCCTAAAATCTTTAATTTCTAAAATTCAACAAGAATTTGAAGATAGTTATGCTCAAAATTTTAAGATATGACAAAAACAAAAGTCATAGTCCTTTGAATCTAGTTTCTAAACTACTAATTCTTTTCAAAATGGTTTAGTTTTAGGTCCTCAAAAAAGGGGGCCACAAAAAGTGGTATTGTTTATTCCAAAAAAACATAACACAATACAAAGAGTGGCCCCCCTAAAATTTTAAATTTGTTTTGAAATTCTTTAATCACTCTGGTGAAAATTTACTTAACACTATGTAGTTTATCTTAGATTTTTCAAGTAATTTTATAATGTATATTTTTTTAAATGAATTTTTTAGCTAGACACATCCCAAAAATGTGAAATATTTGTGTGCTCCCCCTAGAAATGATTGAAAACTAATCTAAAATCAAAACTTTCTTTTTTCAAAGTGTGTAGAATGGAGTATAGTTTCTAAAAAACTAAGTTGTTGCAAAATTCAATGAACGAGCTAAAATCTATAGCCCAATTAGTACATGGTGGCTTTTGACAAAAAATGAACATACATTAAAAAAAATTATAGATGAAAGGCTTGAAATAGTTCAAATTAAAAATAAATTATATCGTTAGATAGCTAACATAGAGACCTAGAATGTCATGTAACCTGATCTTATCAATATCCAACCATGAGGAATCTTGAAGGCGAGCACACAAGAAAAATTAACCATTTTTTGTGTGTTTGGTGGAAAACATGTCTCAGATTTGTTTATAAACTCCAAACCTTTGGGTTGGATCTCCAAGGAAAAACCAAGCCTTAGGCTTTGTTTTAATGCAAAGATTTCAATAGAGTGGGTGCCCTATAGCACACACACACTATAGCATGCATGTACTATTGAAAGCATTTGAATTATCAATAGTTTGTGTGCACTATTTAGACCTAAATAGTACAAAGTTACAAAGAAAGAGTGAGATAGAGTGGGGGGGTGGGATAATGGTTATGTGTGTGTGTGAGAGAGAAAGAGATAGAGAGAAAGTAGAGGATGGGAGAGGGGAGAAATTAGGGGATGGGAGAGAGAGGAAGTGAGAAAGAATAGTGGTGGTAGAGAGAGTATAGGATGGGAGAGAGGAAGTGAGAAAGAGTAGGGGTGGTAGAGAGATTATGGGATGGGAGAGAGAGGAATTGTGAGAGTGTAGGGGTGGTAGAGAGAGTATGGGATGGAAGAGAGAGAAAGTGTGAGAGAGAGTAGGGGTGGAAAAGAGAGAGTAGAGGATGGGGGATAGAGATTGAAAGTAGGGGATGGGAGAGAGAGGAAGTGAGAGAGATAGTATAGGGTGGGAGAGAGATTGAGAGTAGGGGATGGGGAGAGAGAGAGTAGGTGGTGGGAGATAGAGTGGGAGAGGGAGAGCAAGAGAGAGGAGGATGGGAGTGCATGTGTGTGAAAGAGAGAGAGTAGGGAATGGGAGAGGGGGGAGACAAAGTAGCTCGAGAGAGAGAGAGAGTAGGGGATGGGAGAGGGAGTGCGAGAGGGAGAGAGAGGGGGGATGGAAATTTGTGTAAGAGAGAAAGAGAGAGAGTAGGGGGTAGTAGAGAGAGAGTAGAGAGGGAGAGAGTGAGAGTGAGAGTGAGAGAGAGTGAGAGTGAGAGTGAGAGTGATAATGAGAGAGAGAGAGAGAGAGAAGAGGTGGTGGGAGAGGGAGTGGGAGAGGGAGAGTGAGTGAGAGACAAAGTAGGGGATGGGAGAGGAGAGAGGGGAGATGAGTGTGTGTGTAAAAGAGAGAGGGGAGAGAGATAGAGAGAGAGTAGGGAATGGGAGAGAAAGAGAGTAGGCAATGATAGAGGGAGTAGGAGAGGGAGAGAGAGGGGGTATGGGAGTGTGTGTAAGAGAGAAAGTAGGGGATGGGAGAGAATGTGAGAGTGTGAGAGAGAGTAAGAGTAGGGGATGAGAGAGAGAGGGAGAGAGTGAGAGAGATATAGTAGGTGGTGGGAGAGGGAGTGGGAGGGAGAGAGAGGGGGAATGGAAGTGTGCAAGAGAGATAGAGTAGGGGATGGGAGAGAGTAGGCAGTGGGAGAGGGAGTGCGAGAGAGAGAGAGAGAGAGAGAGAGAGAGAGAAGGGGAATGGGAATGTGTATAAGAGAGATAGAGTTAGGGATGGGAGAGAGTGTGAGATTTCAAGAGAGAGTAGCAGGTGACAGAGAGAGCTCGTACAAGATGGAGGGAGAGAGATTGAGAGTAGGGGATGGGAGAGAGTGTGAGAGAGAGTAGGGTATGGAAGAGAGAGTGACAGTAGGGGATGAGAGAGAGAAAGTAGAGAGAGAGAGAGAGAGAGAAAGAGTACTTGAGAGAGAGATAGTAGGCAATGCAAGAGGGAGTGGGAGAGCAAGAGAGGGGGGATGGGAGTGTGTGTATCTATGAAAGAGAGAGTAGGGGATGGGAGAGGGGAGAGAGAGAGTAGGGGATGGGGAGAGAGAGTAGGTAGTGGGTGAGGGAGTGGGAGTGGGAGAGAGAGAGAGAGGGGAATGAGAATGTGTGTAAGAGAGACAGAGTAGGGGATGGGAGAGAGTAGGTGGTGGTAGAGAGAGCTCTTATGGAATGGGAGAGAGAGTGACATTAGGGGATGGGAGAGTGTGAGGGAGAGTAGGGGATGTGTGTGTGTGTGTGTGTGTGTGTGAGAGAGAGAGAGAGAGAGAGCCAGAGAGAGAGAGAGTAAGGGATGGGAGAGAGAGAGTAGAGAGGGGGAGAGAGAACTTGAGAGAGAGATAGTAGGTGGTAGGAGAGGGAGTGGGAGAGGGAGAGGGAGAGAGATAGGGGGTATTGGAGTGTCTATGATAGATCTAGAGAGTAGGGGATGGGAGAGAAGAGAGTGGGGGGATAAAAGTGTATGTGTTTGTGAAAGAGAGAGAGTAGGGGATGGGAGAGGGGGGAGAGACAGTAGGGGATGGAGGATAGAGAGTAGGTAGTGGGAGAGGTAGAGAGTAAGAGTAAAGGATGGGAGAGAGTGTGAGAGAGAGTAGGGGATGGGAGAGAGTGTGAGAGAGAGTAGGGAGAGGGAGATAGAGAGAGGGGGATGGGAGTGTGTGTGATATATCTAGAGAGTAGGGTATGGGAGAGAAGAGAGAGGAGGGGATGGAAGACTGTGTGTGTCTATGAAAGAGAGAGAGAGAGTAGGGGATGGGAGATAGTGTGAGAGAGATTAGGGGGTGGCAGAGAGAGAGAGAGAGTACGGGATGGGAGAGATATAGTGAAAGGATAGGAGAGAGTGAGAGAGAGAGAGAGAGTAGGGGGTGGCAGAGAGCAAGTATAGGATGGTAGAGATAGAGTAAAATGATGGGAGAGAGTGAGAGAGAGAGTAGGGGGTGGTAGAGAGAGAGTATAGGATAGAAGAGATAGAGTGAAAGGATGGGAGAGTAGGGGGTGGAAAAGAGAGAGTACAGGATGGGAGAGATAGAGTGCAAGGATGGGAGAGAGTGAGAGAGAGAGTATAGGATAGGAGAGATAGAGTGAAATGATGGGAGAGAGAGAGAGAGTAAGGGGTGGCAAAGAGAGAGTACAGGATGGGAGAGATAGAGTGAAAGGATGGGAGAGAGTGAGAGAGAGAGTAGGGGGTGGTAGAGAGAGAGAGTACAAGATGGGAGAGAGTGAGAGGGAGAGAGTAGGGGTGGTAGAGAGAGTATAGGATGGGAGAGATAGAGTGAAAGATTGGGGGAGAGTAGGGGATGGGAGAGAGTATGAGAGTTGGGGATGGAAGAGAGAGAGTAAGAGTAGGAGATGGGAGAGAGAGAACTTGAGAGAGAGATAGTAGGTAGTGGGAGAGGGAGTGGGAGAGGAGGAGAGAGAGGGATGGGAGTGTGTGGGAGAGATCTAGAGAGTAAGGGATGGGAGAGGGGAGAGAGAGGGAGGGATGGGAGTGTGTATCTATAAAAGAGAGAGTTTAGTGGATGGGAGAGGGGAGACAGAGAGTAGCCTGAGAGAGAGAGAGAGAGAGAAGGTGCTGGGAAAGGGAGAGAGGGGGGAATGTGTGTGTGTAAGAGAGAGTAGGGGATGGGAGAGAGTGCAAGAGAGAGTAGGAGGTGGCAGAGAGAGAATAAGATGGGAGAGAGAGTGAGAGTAGGGGATGATAGAGAGTGAGAGAGAGAGAGAGTAGGGAATGAGAGAGAGCGTGAGAGAGAGTAGGGAGAGGGAGATAGAGAGAGGGGGATGGGAGTGTGTGTGACAAATCTAGAGAGTAGGGGATGGGAGAGAGTGTGAGAGAGAGTTGGGGATGGGAGAGAGAGAGAACTTGAGAGAGAGAGATAGTAGGTAGTGGGAGAGGGAGTGGGAGAGGGGGAGAGAGAGGGGGGATGGGAGTGTGTGTGAGAGATCTAGAGAGTAGGGGATGACATAGGAGAGAGAGAGAGAGGGATGGGAGTGTGTATTTGTAAAAGAGAGAGTTTAGGGGATGGGAGAGGGGAGAGAGAGAGTAGCAGATGGGAGAGAGAGAGACTAGGTGGTGGGAGAGGGAGAGAGAGAGGGGGGATGGGAGTGTATGTAAGAGATAATGGGGGATGGGAGAGAGTGAGAGAGAGCAGGATGTGGTAGAGAGAGAGAATGAGATGGGGGAGAGAGAGAGAGAGTGAGAGTAGGGGATGGGAGAGAGTGAGAGAGAGAGAGTATGGGATAGGAGAGAGTAGGGGGATGGGGGAGAGAGAGAGATAGTAGGTAGTGGGAGAGGGAGGATGGAAGTGTGTATGAGAGATCTAAAGAGTAGGGGATGGGAGAGGAGAGAGGGTGAGAGAGGGAGAGAGAGTAGGTGGTGGGAGAGGGAGAGCGAGAGAGAAAGAGAGTAGGGGATGGGAGAGGGGAGAGAGAGTAGGGAGAGAGAGTAGGGAGGTTAGAGAGTAGGGAGGATGGAGAGTGATGTATTTTGACATAGTGCATATGCACTATAGTGCATACACGCTATGTGAAATCACCTAAAAATGGTTTTTAAAAAAACCTTGGGGCCCATTTCATTCATTCTCTACTTTTGGTCTATCATGCACTCTTTTATTCTGATAGAAATCATGGGTTTCAACATAGGAAACACTATTTCAACACTTTTTGAAGCTAGCAATCACCAAATTCAATCATTGGATATGTGATTTGAAGAATTTTTAAATATTTCTTATATAGAAAAGTTTAGTGCAATCCATTTTAAATCTTGTTTTTTGATATATAGATACAAATTTGATTATAATTTGACATGTTTAATATATAGTGAATTCATTGAAAATTGTATGTTTTAATGAAATGTTATTTCAAAATGGTTAGAAATTTGACAAGTTTTTTGATATATATTATGTATTTATTCAAATAATTATAATTTTTATATGTATTTGAATAATTTGTAATATAAACATTGTAAGTAATTCAGATGTTTGAATAATTTGACATGTAGAAATCATAATCATGGCAAGGAAGAAACTAAAAACTCAAAAAAATGAAGATAGGGAGAGAGATTTTGCTATTAAAAGAGATAAAATGAAATTACTATGTGAATAAAGAAAATTTCAAAGCAATAATGAAGAATTTACTTTCGAAGAGGATCAAGAACCACCAGTACAAAGAAACAAAGAGGAAGAATTGGAAAGACAAAGAGAATGAATAAGACTATTATGCTCAAGAAGACAATCAAATTGTGAAGCTACACCATCTTTCACTGTTGGAGTCATATCGTCCTCTCATGTTGAAGAGACACTAATTTGTAGATCCGATGATATACACACTCCATCATGTCATGTTGAAGGCACAACATCAACACATCAAGTAGGTGATATTCCATCATTTGCATCTTATTGCTAAAGCACATCATCTTTGGTTCAAGATATGCAATATCATGTAGAGGGTTTATGGGATTCAATAAAACTCTCTATAGCACCAACAAGATCATCCAATGATCTAAATATAGTTTTCAATTTGTTAGACCTCCTAGGTCTAACCCCAAGGCTTGCCTCCTAGGTATAGCCTTACTTCCCTTGAAATCCCACAACCCTTGCTATTTTATCATCACCCTAGATGCCATGAATTTTCACTCCCATAAGTCATCTTCATGTTCTTTAATGATCTATGCTTTCTGTACAACTTTCTTGAGTCTTGTTGGAATTTCAAACAAGCTCTTTTATGCTTCTAGATAGACCCGTACATAGACAGATGTAACTTTTGAAAAAGGACTAAAATTCTCAATCGCACCATTGATAATGAGAAACATTAGTTTTTCACCAACATAATCAAATTTTAGAAAGATCCAACAATTGGTTAAAAAGATACGGGCTCCACACTGAGCAGCATTTTAAGAGTTTCGAGACTTCCAGGACAGATTTTAAGTTTATGCTTCAAATGCTTCACCAGTCAGCATATATTTATAAACCCCATACACCATTGGAAAGAGGACTCAAATACATTTCCAAAACATATACTTGATGGTGTCTTTCTTTACACAAAAACTCTAAACCAAATAGATTTTCCCTCTCCGTAGGCTCATCCAACCATGGGGATCAGCCTAGGGCATCACCATAACTTTGTTTGAAAGCCCTATAGAAAAAAAATGAAGAATATAATACAATGCAAAAACTCCATTACCAGTTCCCACCAGCTATCAATCATTTTCAATCATGGCAAGTGGCAATAGAGTCCTCTTTTTGCATGGCAATGCTGAAAATCAAGATTCTAGACTAGTTGATAGTAATTTTCTTATAACTTTTCAACCAGATCAATTCAAAGCATGAGACCAAGTGAAAATGAAAGGTAATTCAGAGAAATAATTAAATATTACAACAAGAAATCGAAAAGCATCAGTACACTATCTGTAAAATGCATCAAAACTCATAAAAAAAACTCAGAAAACAAGTTGTGACAGCACTTTTTTTGACTTTCAATGATGGATTTCTTCATTAATGGCAACCAACGACTAAACAAAGTATTCCTTCACTTATATAAGCCTTAGCATGTGTTTCTATAGTAACCAAATCCTCTTATCCTTTCAAAATGCTAAGTATCCTTGCAAAATACTAAATTGTTGACAACCTAGGAAATGCGGATCAACACATTAGCATGTCTGTCACATTTTTAATACTAATGACTCTCAACCTAGACTAGATAAACCATAAATGAAATTGATATGGAATATATCAACCCCTTACACAAGCCAAAATAAGGTCCTAAGAGCATTTTTTACATAGTAGCTCAATTATTCCTATTACAAACAAAATGGACTATGACAAGTCCTTTATTACAAAAAAATAAACTTATGAGATTAACTAACTCATCTCAACACAACTAAGAATAATTAAAATTAGAACTCAATTAAAACTCACTAATTAGACTTAACTATCCATTTATAGCAAGGGTGCTCTATGCCATATACTCCTCTTAGATGAAAAACTCAAGTCCCTTGAGTTATTAGGTCAGCCAAGCGGTTGCCATGCTTCAAAATATTAGCTCCAGTCATCCATATAGCCTTTGATTTAGGTAGGCCAGTCCACTTGAAAAGATATTCCTTGCATACTCCTTTCCTTGTCTTCTTGAGAACCTTGGAATCAAGAATGCATTCCAATGTGACAAGCTGAGGTGTGGGTAAGTCTTGGACCCAATCATGAATAGTGTCACTTGAATTTGCTGACCCAATAGTGTCTTCATCTATTGTACCCTTGAAAGGGTAAAGGTCTCCAACATTAAATATGGGAGAGATGCCCAAATTCGGAGGTAACTCCACCTCATAAGCATTGTTTCCATACTTGTGCAATATCTTGAGAGGCCCAATCTTTTTCATCAACAACTTGTATGGGGTGCCTTTGAGAAGCCTTACCTTCCTAAGATATGCTAGGACTAAGTCACCCACCTTAAATTGAAGGTCTCTCTTCCCTTGATCAGCCCTTTCTTTGTACTTTTCAGTTTGCTGTTGTAAATGTCTCCTTACTTGGTCATGAAGTGACTTGATATGGTTGGAAAAAACTTCTCCTTGAGCACTTGTTTTTTCTTGCAAAGAAAGGTCTCTAAGCTCAAGAATTCCTCTAGGATGAGCACCATAAAATATTTCAAAAGGGATTTTACCTGTACTTCTATTGCATGAATCATTATATGCATACTCCGCTTGCCCAAGAATAAGATCCAATGAGTGCCCATGTTGTTCGGTTAAGAATCTAAGAAGATTGCCCAAACTTTTGCTAACTACCTTTGTTTGGCCATCAGTTTGAGGATGATAGGCTAAAGAGAATGATAAGTTAGTTCCTAACTTCTTCCAAAGTGTCCTCCAAAAATGACCAACAAACTTGCTATCTCGATCACTAACAATGCTAATTGGTAACCCACAAAGTCTAACCACTTCCTTGAAGAATAGACTTGCAACAAGGGAGGCATCATTTGTGTTCTTACAAGGGATAAAATGAGACATTTTTTTGAACCTATCCACCATGACATAGACACTATCATAGCCTCTTGGAGTCTTAGGTAATTCCAATACAAAATCCATACTCACACATTTCCGAGGTCATTGTGGAATGGGTAGTGGCTGGTATAGTCCCGCATTACTTCTTGTTCCCTTAGCTCTTTGACATATGCTACATTGCTCCACAAAATTCTTGACTTTAGCTTGTACCTTTGGCCAATAATAATATCTAGTCACTTGTTCTAATGTCTTATCAAGCCTAAAATGACCTCCCAAACTACCTTGATGTTTCCCCCTAATGATGTTCTCCTTCATAGAACTCTGAGGTATGCAAAGAAATGGTCCTTTGAATAATAACCATTCCTGCAACATATAATCAAAATGATCAACTTTGAATCCTTGCAAATATTGCTGATAAGTATTATAGATTTCTTTGAAATCTTTGTCTTCTTGGTAAAGTCCCTTGATATCTTCCATGCCTACACTTTGTAATCTGATTTCTTGGAGTGCCAAAACTCTCCTACTCAATGCATTTGCCACCTTATTGCTGACCCCTTTCTTATGTTTTATGGTAAAGGTATAGGCTTGCAAGTATTCAACCACTTAAGGTGTCTTTGATTCAACTTATCCTGTCCATTCAAGAAACTAAGTGCATGGTTATCTGTGAACACAATAAACTCTTTTGGAAGCAAGTAATGTCTCCATTTTTTGAGAGCTTGTACCATAGCATATAGTTCCAAACCATATGTGGAATATTTTTGTTTGGAATCATTCAACTTTTCAGAAAAAAAAGCAACTGGATGGCCTTCTTGACTCAAAACTGCCCCAATAGCCCTTTGGTTGGCATCACACTCAATAGTAAATAGCTGACTAAAATCAGGTAGCCTAAGTGTAGGTAACTCTTCTATTTTAGTTTTCAGCAACTCAAACCCCTTATTAGCCTCTTCTATCCACTTGAACTTGCATTTCATTCCCCCCTTTATAGTATTAAGAATAGGTGCACACACATGACTGAAATTTCTCACAAACTTCCTATAGAATGAAGCCATTCCATGAAAATTGCTAACATCTCCTATGCTTTTGGGATTTGGCCAATTCAAGATTGCATCAACTTTACTAGGGTCCATCTTTAAGAAACCTTGAGAAATAACAAAACCAAGGTAAACTAATTCAATTTTACAAAACTCACACTTTTCAAGATTGATTTTCAACTTGGCCTCCTTCAATTTCTTTAGCACTAGCTCCACATGCTTGAGATGATCTTCTTTGGACCTACTAAATATTAAAATATCATCAAGATATACAATTACAAACTTACCAATGAACTCAACCATAACTTCATTCATGAGCCTTTGGAAGGTACTAGGTGCATTTGTGAGCCCAAAGGGCATCACCAACCATTCATAGAGCCCTGCATTTGTCCTAAATGTTGTCTTCCATTCATCCCCGAGTTTGATTCTAATCTGATGGTACACTAATTTCAAATCTAGTTTGGTGAAATAACAAGCTCCTTCCAAGTTGTCCAATAGATCCTCTATTATAGGCATTGGGTAATGGTATCTTATTGTAATCTTGTTAATGGCCCTTGAGTTTGTACACATTCACCATTTCCATCCTTTCTTAGGTACCAACACTATTGGAATAGTACAAGGACTTAAGCTTTTCCTTATGAAGCCCTTATCCATTAGCTCTTGCACTTGTTTACCAATTTCTTTATTTTGACTAGGAGTCATTTTGTAAGCAGCTTTATTGGGAAGATTAGATCCAGGTATGAGATCAATTTGATGATTAATATCCCTCATAGGTGGTTATGAGTTTGGTTTATCATCCCCTATAACTTCTTCATATTTTTTCAGCAACTCTTGTGCTTCTTGTGGAATGTCCTTCATGAAATTTGGTTTTGCCACTTCTTTTCATTTTAGGATAATTGCATATCCGTGCTCTCCTTCATGTTTAAATATTTGTAGGAATTCTTTCCCACTCAACATCATGACACTAGAACCCACTTTTTTCTCTTCATGCTGATCAGGTAAAGGATCTATTTGATACTTATTTCCATCTTTGATAATAATGTAGCTATTCTTCTCCCCATCATGAGTAGACTTCACATCATGCTGCTATGGTCTTCCCAAAAGTAAGTGGCATGCATCCATAGGAAGGATGTCACATAAGACTCTATCCCTGTACTGTCTAATCTCAAATTCTACCCATGCTTGTTCATCTACCAACACATGTCCTTTATTTAACCAAGACACCTTATATGGAGTAAGATGTGGTAATCTCTTGAGCTTTAATTTCTCCACCATTTCAATAGAGACAATATTTTTTGTAGACCCTGAATCCACTACTACTTTGCAAATCTTCCCATGTGACTTACATGTTGTTCTAAACAAACTCTTCCTTTGTGGTGGTTCTTGCCTTTGAGGTATTTTTAACAAGGCTCTTTTCACCATGATATTCTCTCCATCCATAGTAGGTCATGCTTTACCAATGGCTGTCATGGGTGATGTTGTATCTTCCTCTTGAACTAAATGTGTTCTTCTTTCTCCAACATGTGAACTTCAGGCTCTCTTTGGACATCTACTAATGGAGTGGCCCACTTGGTTACAATGATAGCATATGCCTATAAATACTAGGGTATTTCTGCCTCCGTGTCCCCATCTACCTCTAAAATTACTTCTTCCCCTATATGTGCCTCTAAAGGATCCTCTTGATGAGTCTCCATGTCCTTCAAATGGACTATTATCCTCTATTTTTGTAGCATTGAGACCTCTTCCAAATGTTCCCCTTCCTCTAAAACTCCTACCTCCTCTTTGCTTTTATTGCTGCTCATGTCTTCTCTTGAACTTTTCTTCTGCCCTTAAGGCCAACTAAAAACATTTGTGTACACTATCAGGAGTGAGAATGCTAATCTCATCTTGGATATTGGTTCTAAGACCATTCATGTACCTTGCCAACTTTTCCACTTCATTCTCATGCTTCTTGGCTCTCAAACTTAGTTTATGAAACTCTTATGTGTAGGAGATTACATCTAACTCCCTTTGTTTAAGATTCTAAAGTTTTTTATGAAGTTGTACTTCATAGTCTTTTAGAAGGAATTGTGCCTTGAGTCTGATTTTCATCCTTTCCCAAGAAACTATCTTCTTCTTTCCCTCTTGCAATCTTTCTTCTTGCATCATGTTCCACCAAACTAATGCTGATCCCTTTAGCCTCAACTTGGCTACATTGACCCTCTTTTCTTCTACCACCTCTTTGTAATCAAAATGGTTACTTAAAGCATCTATCCACTCCAATAGCCCTTCCCCATTTAAGTTACCACCATAGCTAGATATACCATCCATGTTATCCCTAGAAATTGATTTAAATGCATCCATCATTACCTTTTGATCAGGAGCAAGTACTTCTTTCTCTTCGTTAGCTTCCTCTTCCTCTTCATTTGTCTCATCACCCCACTCTATTTTCATTTTCATTTTATCTTTCTTGGGACTTCGTTCTTTCTCTTTATCTTTTTCTTGGGTCTTCATTTCCTCGAACATTTGTGTCACCAGTTGCCTTACAACATCCTGGTTCATTGCCTTAGGAGGCATTGAACTACCTTCAGATTCTTCCATGTCTAACATACACCACTTCTAGTCAATATATGGCTCTGATACCACTCTGATGTAGAGGGTTTATGGGATTCAATAAAACTCTCTATAGCACCAACAAGATCATCCAATGATCTAAATATAGTTTTCAATTTGTTAGACCTCCTAGGCCTAACCCCAAGGCTTGCCTCCTAGGCATAGCCTTACTTCCCTTGAAATCCCACAATCCTTGATATTGTATAATTACCCTAGATTCCATGAAATTTCACTCCCATAACTCCTCTTCATTTTCTTTAATGATCTATCCTTTCTGTACAACTTTCTTGAGTCTTGCTGAAATTTCAAACAAGCTCTTTTATGCTTCTGGATAGATCCGTACATAGACAGATGTAACTTTTGAAAAAGGACTAAAATTCTCAATCCCACCATTTATAATTAGAAACATTAGTTTTTCACCAACATAATCAAATTTCAGAAAGATCCAACGGTTGGTTAAAAAGATATGGGATTCACACTGAGCAGCATTTTAAGAGTTTCTAGACTTCCAGGATAGATTTTAATTTTATGCTTCAAATGCTTCACCAGTCAGAATATATATATAAACCTCATACACCATTTGAAAAAGGACTCAAATACCTTTCTAGAACATATACCTAATGATGTCTTTCTTTACACAAAAACTCTAAACCAAATAGATTTTCCCTCTCCGCAGGCTCATCCAACCATGGGGATCAGCCTAGGGCATCACCATAACTTTGTTTGAAAGCTCTGTAGAAAAAAAATGAAGAATATAATACAATTTAAAAACTCTATTACCACTTGTGACCAGATATCAAGCATTTTCAATCATGGCAAGTGGCAATTGAGTCCTCTTTTTGCATGGCAATGTTGAAAATCAAGATTCTAGACTAGTTGATCGTAATTTGATTATAACTTTTCAACCAGGTTGATTCAAAGCATGAGACCAAGTGAAAATGAAAGGTAATTTAGAGAAATAATTAAATATTACAACAAGAAATCAAAAAGCATCAGTACACTATCTGTACAGTGCATCAAAAATCATAAAAAAACTCAAAAAACAGGTTGTGACAACACTTTTTTTGTACTTTCAATGATGGATTTCCTCATAAATGGAAACCAACGAATGAACAAAGAATTCCTTCACTTATATAAGCCTGAGAACATGTGTCTATAATAACCAACTCCTCTTATCCTTTCAAAATGCTATGTATCCTTGCAAAATACTAAATTGTTGACAACCTAGGAAATGTGGATCAGCACATTAGCATGTCTGTCACATTTTTAAAACTAATGACTCTCAACCTAGATTGGATAAACCATCAATGAACTTGAGATGGAATATATCAACCCAGTACACAAGCCAAAATAAGGTACTGAGAGCATTTTTTACATAGTAGCTCAATTAGGCCTATTACAAACAAAATGGACTATGACAAGTCCTTTATTATAAACAAATAAACTTATGAGATTAACTAACTCATCTCAACACAGCTAAGCATAATTAAAATTAGAACTCAATTAAAGATCACTAATTAGACTTAACTATCCATTTATAGCGAGGGTGCTCTGCACCACAATACACTCAACCTTATGTTGATGTTCAAAATGTTGAGAGAATTGAAGAGATTATAACAGCTTCTAGAATTTATTTTAGAAGACCAAAATATTTGATTGATATTGATACTAACCTTTTGAAATCAATGCCTAACAAGATTAGCAAGCGTACTTGTCAAAGAAAATTTAATTGTATATGGAGATTATTTTTTGAAGAATTAAATATTACAAGTCAATGCCAATTATTTGTTGAAATGATGAGGAATTTAAAATTTAGGCCTGTCATGAAGATTCTTCGGCTAATAACGATGAACAATTCAAATGAAAAAAATATTGTAAAGAATCTAATGAATGCTTATGACAAAGTGGGTTCTAAATCATGCACCAAAGATAGTAATATCACAAGACGAGTACTTACAATAACAATAGTAAGTAGCCAAATGAAGAAAGCTTGACTCATAAGAAAGACAAGAAAAATCTTTAAAATTGGTAGAGGTACTCTAAGGAGAGCCATGCTAAGGGGTGAGAGATTGAAAGATCCAACAAAAAATGAGTTAAGGATATTTAGCAGTAGACTATTGTGAAAGGATAAAGAGATTAGTGAAGCTTTGAGATCATTGATCAAAGATTTTTGGAAAAATAACACGTGTTTCCCCTAATCAAAGAGATGTTGTAAGAAAGAGGATTGGTAGCCAAAATTGCGACCCACATGCGAAAAAAATTTTGGACTCAACTTAGACACAATTTTTTGCAAAATTTATTAGTATGTATCCTCAAATTTGAATAAGTCAAATATTTTTTGAGATGGGTAAAACCTTTTATGTCAAGATAAATCACACATGCACAACTTGTTATTGTAGGATACATATTAAATTTTCTAACCATTTCGATGTTTTTAGGCATATATGCATATTTTTGCATTCTCAGTTTGTTTTGCAGGATTGTGACATGAATGTGCCACCAAGATCTTCAAGGGAATTCATGTCCAACATTTTATGTGAAATAAGGGATGGCCAAAATTTTTACAAGACATCATGCTTGGATGGTACATGCTTATTTTGTGGTTCTTTGCAACTTTTATCAACTTGTCAACATATGGATAACACACATGCAATTGAAAATGAAATAGTAGATTATGGAAAATTTAAGAAATTGACATATGCTCTAAAAGAAGGGAAACATGGTAAAAGATGTGATTTAGTCAGTGAAAAAAATTTAGTGTATGAGTCCACAAATATTCTTCATGAAAAGATTATTTACGAGTATGCAAGGCATACACATAGAGCTTGATGGCTGAATTTGCAATTCAAGTTGTGCAAGGATATGTTTCCATTGGATACCATTGTTTTGATTATAGATTTCATAGAGAACTACACACTAAAACTACAAAATGAGGTACAAGCAAAGTATTATACTTCTCAACAGATTTCAATATTTGTTCACATAGCATTCATGTATTCACCTACAAGTATAGAGGATGACAGGAAGATTTTGAGGGAGTACTATTTTTACATGAGTGATTATCGATCACATTCTATAAAGTTCGTACATGGTTATTTTCAACTATTTTATGAAAATTTGGCTAATAGGTGCATAACATATTGTCAATGCATTATTTGGTCAGACAATTGCACATCTCAATTCAAGAATGCATAGATTTTCTATTGGTTGAGCAGGATGCATAGGTGGTGTAGAATTAAATATATGTGAAATTTCATAGAGGTTAGTCATGGAAAGGGAGAGAATGATGGTGTAGGCACATGCATCAATAGAGCCCTAGCTCATGAAGAACTAAAGTACAAATATGGAGCAATATTGATAGATGCAAAATCCATCAGCCAATGGTGTAATGCTACAATGGGTCTAGGTACGGAAGGTGAGTCTATAGTTCATAGATTTTTTTGGTTGATAGATAATACTAACATCAGACCATATTAGGATTGTTGCACACTAATAGGATCTAGTGAGCTACAATCTTTTAGAAGCTTTGATGTAGGTTTCTGGAGTATCCACACATGAAAAATGGCATGCTATTATCCATCATGTGCAAAGGAAAATTGGGATGATTGTGAGTCAATTGAATGGATGGACAAATGAGATATATGGATTTTGGACCCAATTGAAACCTATTGTCCCCCACAAGCACTGGAAATGGTAGAGATGGATTCATCTATTGACTTTGACAACTTGTCAAATCTAGTGCAACCTGGTGATATATATTTATTTATCTTTGTAATTTCAATATTCAACTTTACAATGTTTACCTAAGTATTTTTTGAATTAATGACCGCATTTTGTACATTTGTCAATGCAGGCCATGTTTTTGTTGTTATTGCACTGAAGACAATGAAGAAGGGACAGATTATTATTTGTGTCATTGTGTCCAAGCCAAACAAAAATTGGATCACTCAGTTATAGATAGTGAGGGTTTAGAGTACCATGTTAGTGCAGTGGTTGTAACTGGCACATGGAATAGATGATATTCTATGAAGAACCATAACTTGTGGTTATTCAAGGATTGGAAAATAGAGAGGAAGATTCTTCATTGTTCAAGCCTTGTTGTCACATAAAATATCCACTTGATAAAATATGGTGGAAAACCACATAATAAGATTCTTTGAAAAGTTTGTGAGTTAGACCACGAGGCAATACTTGAGACATTAAAATGTCAAGTAGATCCAGTTGGCTATTAGATTGAATAGAGAGAGAGAGAGAGAGAGAGAGAGAGAGAGAGAGAGAGAGAGAGAGAGAGATCAATTGAATCCAAATACAATGTTGCAACCTCTTCCCCAAGACTGTCCACATGACTAAGGTGGACCGTATTGTTATGATGTGCAACTGATGAGATTTAGTTTAAATCATTGATTTTATGTTTTGAATTTTTTAGAATCTAGATACAATATTTGAATTTATATTAGAATCTTTAATAGGACCCATTTTTAGATTAGTCATTTGAATAAGTGAAAGTTTAGAATTTGTTGTTTAGATCAAAATGTAATGAAAGAACATGAAAATTATTAGAATGTGAATTCTTTTTGATGTAAAGTTATGATTGTGTGCATGTAACCAAAGAATTCAAACTAGTGAAAGCAAGGATACAATGGGAGAAGTTTTCAATACTCATCAAGCAAGGGTTATCATATAACTCATAAAGCAAGGATTTGTACAAATAGATAATTCTTAATGGCAAGCCAAATTCAATTTTTGTCATTATCTAATTTTAGTGGATTAATCTTACCTTAGATTTTTTACTATGCTAATTCTTCATTTGCAGGTCACGAAAGAAGAGGGCTAATAAAGTCAAAGCACCAGTGATAAAGGGTGAGACACCAAAATCATCTTTGAAATGGTATTATCAATTCACATCCTCAATATTTATTAGTGCTTTTTGTTCAAGTACCATTGTGTGTTAATCATCCTATACCTAGAATTGTAGAGGATCATAATCATCAAAAAGTAAGAAGGAAACTAGGTCTCAATCTAATGATAATGGAGCAGTTACAAATATAGTTCTCTCTAAGGATAATGGTGATCAGTCGATGTATAGGTCGAGAGAACCAAAAGACTATTTAGGTCTACTAAAAAGAAATCAAACTTTTGATATTTTAGGATATAAAATGTATATCAATGGATTTGACAAGAATTAAAAGTATACGGACAATCAATTTAGTCTTCCATAAAATGGTTCTTATATTAACAACTTTTATTGTATTTACTGATTTTGTTCCAACATTTAATGTGATTTATGTGATATGGGTATATATTGGGTAGGTTTAGCGATGCTTTGAATAATAAAGAACAAGTTCTAGAATCACCCTATATTCTAAAACAAGTAAGAGAACCTAGAAATGATTTATCCATGAACATCACAAGATGACCATCTCAAAAGTGTTTATTGAGCTCATTTTCCTAGCTGCAAGACTAATACTCTTAATTTTCTTCCAAACCATGGTTTCTTGTAATAAATACCCGAGAATACTTGCAGTCATTGCATTCCAATTTGTTGGACTTTGACTAGTAAATTATTATCATAAAGTTGGAATGTTGGAAAGGGTTAATACTTGATTATGTATATTCATCCCATGTGTGTTCCATGAGGTTTGTACTATTATAACATTTTAAGATTTAATTTTGTGTATTTTTCCCTCATGTTGTACATGATAGGTTTGTTCAAGTGACATATGTTGAGGTTGTTTGTACAACATAATAATTGAGTTGAAGTGATTTGTGAAGTAAAGGGCTATTCAACATAGCTATTTAAATCATGCATGTTTGATGGCCATTTCTTTCTATTTTTTAGTCCTTTTTCACAACACTATTTCTAACATGGTGTTAGTTGTTCAAGTTCACGAATGATCACAATATCCATGACTATACAACAAGTGTGTGTGTTGGCCAACAATTGGAAAATTTGTATTATCGATTGAGCTACTAGATCTTGTCATTTTCATTTTTTTCGTTGAGAAAATTCTTACACTTAGCATAGCTACTATCTTTCAAAAGTTCTTCCTTATCCTTATAAATATATTGGATTTGAGTGTAGTTTCAATATTTCGTAGCTTATTACCAAGAGTAGTCATCTCATAGAAAAAAAGTCTTCCAGCTTAAGCTTCTCTTGAAACTTGCTTTATAGTTCTTAATTTCAAAATAGATATGACTTTTTCATTGTAAGATGTAGGCAAAGATCTCATAATTTTACTCATGTTGATCATCATTGCTTAATGGTGTAGGGGCACCAAGGTCATTCTATGAAGATACACAAACACACCAAGAAGGTCAGAGGAGTAAGTAGGACAAGGAGATATCCAAACAATTCAAATGGACAAGAATTAAAAGTCATAATGATTTTCATGACCAAATAATGTAATCAAATGTGTTTACTTTTTTATGTCCTCAAACGACCAAAAGTCATACTTGTAATGTCCTTAAAGGACCAAGAGTTTGTTTGTATTGGACTAATATTGTCCAAAACCTAAGTTATGTTTACAAGAAGTTTAGAATGGGTAGGGGATAGGTCTAAGTATTAGAATAAAGGTTGAATGCCAAATTAAATCCATTTTGTTATTTAAAAAATTCAAATATTAAAAAACAAACAGCTATGATTACTTTTTTGATTAAAATTCAAATATTAAAATTCAATTTTTCATCATTATATAACTCATAAAAGTTATATTTAACCCTTGGTTAAGGCCTTTGCATATTGGGAGTTATTTTAAGTCATATGGAGTTTGTAGGTGTTTTTGGCAACTTGGATAACTTGCTTGCTTGAAGAAGTTTGCAAGTGGAGTTAGTGGTGTGGGAGCATTTAGGAGGACAAGTGAATCATTGAAGACACCAAGGACTAAGGAGGAGATCTTGACAAAAAAGCCAATAAATTAGAATATTTTGAAGCCTATTATGGCCTTTTATAATAAAAAATGCAATGTAATGAATAAATGTCCAAAAGGTCCTAATAGAGACCTTAGATCTAAAATACAATGTAAATGGGCTAATAATGTCTTAGGAGTCTAGAAAGACTTATCAATAAGTTTAATCAAGTCATAGGATTAGTTGAAAGGTATTAGTATTCATTAGGAGTAAGTTAGAGTCTTTTTGTTAAAAGTTTCAAATTTGAAATAAGCTTAACAGCTAGTTAGGATTATGGGCTTTTTAGGATTTTTAAAATGTTTTATTAGTTGTAAAGGCTCACAATTGAATAAAGGAGGTTAGAATAGGAATTTATAAAGCCTAGAGAGGTCTAGGATCTAAACAAGAAGAAGAATAAGAGGGTACTATACGAAAATTCTAGATTTGAGTGAATAAAGTTCAATTTTTCCTATCATTTGCACTATTTCTTTGAATGATTTCATTGTATCTTCATTGACTACAGCATTCAAATCTTGTAGGGATGAATTAAGAATTTCATACAGTCATTTCATGGTTGTTTAAACTGATCTTGAAGCATTAAAAGTCTCACTGTCTTGTTATTTACACTAACAATGTTGTAACAGTCCCAAGAAATTAACTATTTTGAGGGGTTTTATGATGATCTGATCCATTCCTTGGGTATTTTCTTGTTTTTTCCTAGGGAATGGATCTATTATAACATTTTTCAAATGCTACTAACCAATTTGAGTACAGGAAGAAATATTTAAGGGGTGATCACCATGACTAATAGTGGGAATAAGAGAGGAAAATGCTGCTACAAGTAAACCAGTAGAACATTTACCTTAATGAGGGTATGATATTATGTTTGTATGAGTTAGGGCATATCCTAAATATGGTTTTTAATCTTTTAATGAGTCTTATAAGTGATTGGAAGTGGGAGAACCATAAAACCCTTATTTTGCACCATTTAATGAGAGGGTTTGTTGGAAAGCATTCCTAGAAGAGTCAACATGGAAAAAGGACTATAGAATCCTTAGTTTGGCATCAAAACACCACACTGTGGAAATTTTGGAAGTCTGGAGGTAAGTTTAAAGTACACTTGCTTTGTAAAAGTGACCTAATTAGGCTTAATTCTAAGACAAACTGCGTTGTTTCGTACAATCTTTACAAGGGAGTGATATCTTGTTTTTAGATATGTTATAAAAATTTGAAAAGGGTATCTAAAAAAAGTGTTTATTTTCTTGGTGTTTTGGAAAGTTTGTGAGATAAGTCCAAAAAATAGTGTTTGCTGACCTAATAGAGAGAGCAGCCTAGTCAAGGGGGGTAACTTGTATTATGCATGAACTTGAGTTTTGGGGTTATAAAACCTATTGAAACATGTCCATTTAAGTCTATTAAAACACTTTGTGAGGTTAAAATAGATAGTTGAAGGTATATTCCAAATTTGTGCATTTGAGTGCCTTTAAGAAGCCTAGTGAACCTTGTGCACCATTCAACTTTGTGAATTTATTATTGAAGTTTTGTTGTTACCTCCTTGGCTTTGCATCAATTAGTCTTGTGGATCCAAAGGTGTGGAGTTAAGTGGGTTAAGTCTTTTGAATGATTATCCTCTGATAAAAGATTGAGTGGGTTGGGTCATTGTTTTAGTTACACTTAAGGAAGATGCATATAAAATTGGCTAGTTGTCTCTACTATCTCATACTCTTCCTAGGATCTCCCATAATTTCTTGAGTATCCCTATGCCTTTTTAAAACCTCATGGTTCCTATTTCCAACTACAACAAATGGAATATCAACCTCTATATCTTCTTGATGCATTTCATGTTGCACTAGCTTTTCCATATTTTGTTAATCCTCACCACATGATCCTACTTTGTACTAGTAACTATAATTAAGATTCTTTCTACCTTATATATAGAATGATTCTTTCTCTCAACAACTCCATTCTACTATATATTATATGGAATATTTCAATCTCTTTTGATTCCTTTCCTGGTATTCCCTTTGTAATAGATCAAGAACAACCTCAAATCTAGTGTTACTCATTAGAAAAGATGCTTTTGTAAACTTCCCCAAAAAATATCCTTTACATGCATCATAATGATCTGTGCTTATCTCTAGAATACATGTCACTGTCTCTTGAAGAAATTTATGTTATCCATGATGAATAAGGCTCATCCTCCCATTCCATATCTCTCTAGGATCTCTAGTATTATTTTTACTCATGAGTACCTTAGGAGTATACAATTGGAACCTATAAAGGAAATCACTCCTAACTCGATATTTATGGGCAATATATCCAATCCTTATAATTGATTAGAACATGTGCCCCTCTAAAGAGTACATTATACCCTTTATTGTAAAAGTTAGATATAGAAATCAGATTCCTACCTAAACTTGTAACATAAAACACACCATGAAGTAAATTATCTCTCCATTCTCCCTCTAAAAACTAAACAATCTATTTCATAATTGGTTTGAGTTTTGACAAGTTCCCATAGAAATAGGTACTCTCTAATTCATTTCATATGTTATACAATGAAAATAAAACCCAACTTCTACATAGTGATACAATGACAATCCGAATGGATCAGCATTAATTCTTACAACTAGAGACTTAGCAAAGGACCACACTATCTTTTCACCTCTTTAGACACCCACTTTGAGTCACAGACCTAATTGGCTAGATTAGGCTAGGTTACAAAGGAAGTATGAATAAATGGGTTCATAGACTTGACTCCAACCCTTGAAACTCTTCTTCACATCCAATTAATCCTCCTACACCCTTCACCTAGGTCAAATCAATCAATTTGGAAGCCTAAACCTTCTTTCTTCTTCAAATCTAGGCTAGACATAATGCAATGTTCAGTTTAGGGATTGCTAGTAAAAATAGGTAACCTAAACCTAAAATTTTAAATATTTGCCATCTTAAAGTACTATCTCCTAGCTTGCATTCCCCAAAGTGGCATTGAAATCCCATGGTGGAATTACAAGTTAGGAGGTCATCTTGAAGAAACCCTCAGATTTAGGGTAAATATGACCAACCTCTACAAAAACTGATGTAACTTTTGTTGTAGATAAGGTAAAGACTTCAAACCAAATGAAATGGAATTCTGACTAAATCCTCTATCCAGCCATACAAAAATTTCATTACTACCAATCCATACAAGCCATAGAAAATTGAAACAACAAAAAAAAGGCAAAAATTCTAAGTTTTATTCAATGTTTGCTGCTCATTGGTCAAGTTGATCACATGTAAGTATGGATATCTAGTATGGTTGGATAGCTTTGTGAATCACCTTTTTTTTGCACTTGGAATGAGGTTCTAATTCACTCTATAACTCAAGATATTCCCATTTTACTAACTATTTATCCCCATTTTGTGCCATTACCTAGGGTTTCATCTATTTTCCCTCATATCTTGAGATTCCACCATGGGAAATTAACAACCCTTGGTGGAATCTATGTTGGGAAAATGATTTTTATGTTCCTTTTGGTTTTAGGTCAAAAGAATGAGGCTGGAGAGAAAAACTTGATGCCCTAGGCATGCAAGATCCATGTGCATGCTAGAAATTCATAGCAACATCTTCCATAACTCACTACAGAGAAGGTTTTGAGGCTTGAAAATTAGTATGTGATCATATTACATGATCCCCCTCATGTTCCATTTTTTTATTTGAATTTTTTCTCAAGGGGTAGGGTACTTCCTTTGTTAATGGATGCCTAATTGCCTACATTCCTAAGTGAGCCTTAAAAAACTCAGCTGCTACATACTTCTCTTGAGATCCCAAGGCTTTAGTATGTTGTATAAAACCCAAAAGAGTATCTAAATCAGTGATTCTTTTGTTTGGGTTGTGAGCAAATGTTTGCAACTTTCCATGTTCAAGGCTACAAGCCTAGTCTTGAGTTTGTGAAGCAACTAGCCAATGATAGTTGCATAGTTTGAATCTAATGTTGGATTCATCTTAGTTTGGACCTAAATAGACCCTCTCCATGATTGGAAGTCACCCTTGGTCATTATTTTTATTTGTGGGGTTTTGTGTCAAATATGCCCACGGGCCACTTTTTAGGCATAAAAATGAGCAATATAGGTGATTTTTCAAGGAAAAAAAGAATTTTATGTTTTTTAGAAGGTTATAAATGTCCTTTGGGTCATCAAGTTAAGTTTTAGGCATCTAGCAGTTAAGATGTCAAAAAATGCAAAAAAATGCAAAAGTTGTCAAAGCAAAATTGCAAAAATGCTAACAACTTTGTAGGAGTTCTGGAATTGGTGAAGGGATGAGCATTTGAAAATAATTTATTTTATGATTGCCAAACCTTTTCTAAGTCATGGAATTGGAATCAAGTGAAAAATGTAAAAATTGCACTTTTTGTGTAAAGTTGCTCAAATTTGCAACTTAGTGGATCAAACCATCTGCTACGTTAGCTCCAGATGGTCGGGTAAACCCTATCCCCAACCTTTCCCTATCCTCTTCAATGTTTGAACATTCTTAGGCATGCTGAATTGGAAAGTCCCTAAGGGTCACTAAATGCCATAAGGCTACAATATTTGATGGGGCATATCTTAGAGCTTGTACAAGGTATGGATGTGATTCTATTTCCTATAGGATGATGTTGTGGAGACCTAAAATAACCTCTCTTAATTTTTGGAGATCAGACTCTATTTTCATTTTATGATGCCATCTTAGGTGATGTTGAAACTTGCAATGTTGACTAGTACAAAGTTGCCAACTGCTAAATCTCTCTCACCTTTCATTGCGGGATGGAATTGTATGCTCTATTAGCTCCAAGTTTCTAAGTAAGCCCTATCCCCAACCTCATCCTATCCACTTCAGTGCTTCAACATTCTTGGCCATGCCAAAAGGGAACATCCCTAAGGGTCACTAAATGCCATAGGGCTGCGATCTTTGATAGGGCATATCTTGGAGCTCATGCAAGGTATGGATGTGATTCTAGTTCTTATAGAATAGCACTATGGAGACCTACAATAATCACTCTCACTTTTTGGATATCACACTCTGTTTTCATTTTACAACGCCATCTCAAGTGATGCTAAAACTTGTAGTGTTGGCCAGTACAAACTTACTAACTACCAAATCTCTCTCACCTTTCATCATGGGATTGAACTATCTTCTCCATTAGCTTCAGGTGGCTAGGTAAACCCTATCCCCAACCTCATCCTATCCCCTTTAATGCTCAAACATTCTTGAGCACGCCAAACTGGAATGTCCCTTAGGGTCACTAAATGCCATAGGGCTATGATCTTTGATGGAGCATATCTCAGAGCTCATGTGAGGTATGGATGCAATTCTAGTTTCTATAGGACTATGTTGTAGAGACCTACAATAACCTCTCTCACTTTTTGGAGATCACACTCCATTTTCAATTTACAATTCCATCTCGGGTGATGCTGAAACTTGTTATATTGGCTAGTACAAAGTTGCCAACTTCCAAATCTCTCTCATCTTTCATCGTGGGATCAAACTATCTACTCTATTAGCTCTAGGTGGCTGGGTAAACCTTATCCCTAACCTCATATTGTCCCCTTTAGCACTCAAAAATTCTTGAGCATGCCAAATTGGAATGTCGTTAAGGGTCACTAAATTCCATACGGTTGCGATTCTAGTTCCTACAGGATGGTGTTGTAGAGACCTACAATAATCTCTCTCACTTTTTGGAGATAACACACCATTTTCATTTTTTAATGCCATCTTAGGTGATGCTAAAACTTGTAGTGTTGGCCAGTACAAAGTTGCTAACTACAAAATCTCTCTCACTTTTTGTTGTGGGATCAAACTATTTTCTCTGTTAGCTCTGAGTGGCTAGGTAAACCCTATTCCCAACCTCATTCCATCTTGTTTAGTGCTCTAAAATTCTTGGGCACACCCAATTAGAACATCCCTAAGGGTCACTAAATGCCATAGGGCTGCAATCTTTGATGGGGCATATCTTAGAGCTCATGCAAGGTATGGATGCGATTCTAGTTCCTATAGGATGGTGTCATGGAGACCTACAATAACCTCTCTTGCTTTTTGGAGATCACACTCCATTTTTATTTTATGATGCCATCAATGGTGTTGCTGAAACTTGTAGTGTTGGCTAGTAAAAAGCTACCAACTACCAAATCTCTCTCACCTTTCATCGTGGGATTGAACTATCTGCTCTATTAGCTCTAGGTGGCTAGATAAATGTGGCTAAATAAATTTGGCTAGGTAAACATGCCAAATCTTTGTCACCTTTCGTATGTCTTTCTTGATGTATTCCTAGCTTCTAAATATTAATTTGAACTCAGTTGATGTGGCTATAATAATATGTAGACAATACTTTACAAAATTTTTAATGGTTATCTAATTTCAACTTATTATATGATGTAGTCGAGTGCTGACTCAATTATCATATATGGTATGCTATACTATTTAATTATTTTTGAGAACTAATGCTTATTGTTCATCCAAATTTAGTTGTTATAAAGATGCAAATGTTAGTGAATGACTTCTTGCTAATACTATTCTTCTATCAGATCGAGATTTTTAACACTTTTGTGGATCTATAGGCTCAATCACAAGCCCATAGGATTGGCCAAGAGAAAAATATGATTGTATATCAATTGATTACAAAATGTTCAATTGATGAAAAAATATTTCAGTGATCAAGAAGAAAATTGGCCATGGAGAATCTGGTTATGAATTCTGATAAGAATGTAACTATTAAGGAATTGAATGATATATTAATCCATGGTGCAAGGAATATTCTTAATGAGCATGGAATTTCTACTACATCTATTAAATACACAGAGGAAGATATAGAAAACCTACTTAATAGAGAGATTAATTTGAAAGAAAAAGACATTTTAGAAGAAAATGGTTATCTTGGTGCCATCCAGGGTATGTCAATTACTCAAGATGAAGAGACAAAACCTACAGCTAATGGGAAAGAGTGGGAATACCTTCTTGGACCCATGAAAGAAGTTATAGATAATGAGGAAGAGCTAAGAAGGTGAAAGTAACAAAGGAAAGAAGTAACATATGAATGTGATCCTATTTCAGATGACAATGATTAATACTCATCAGTTGTTAGTAGCTCAAGTAGTGATAGAAGCTCTTCAATGCACATGTACATAGACACAAAAATTTTAGATAGAGAAGTAGCAAGTGCTATAGAATTATCCACTAAGAAATGTGAACTAAAACCTTAGATTGGATCATTATGCACTTCATTCCAACACTTCATTCTAGCACCACATATGTTCCTATTAGAAATGTATATTCATCAATGCCCTTGCATTTATAGGACTTGGGAAGCCAGGATACTCAAGTTGGGCACAATCCCTCAAATTTTTTGTCAAAATATATTAATGATCTTAATATAACACCAAAAAATTTATTGCCACCTTTTGTGAGGCAATCTCATTGCTACTGATTTCTTTCATGGAGTTCCTAATAAATCTCAAGGTTCTCATTTAGGTGACCAACTACCAAGAGGTCCATGAATAGACTGCTGATTTCCTGCTTTTGGTGTTGGGAGGTCTTGGAACATCAAAACCCACTTTTTTACCTTGTGGTAAGAAGGTCATTGCTGATCCAATAAGGGGAAGTTAGATTCTTGTCTCCCTTGGGTGAGTGGAGTTTGTAACCTGTTGGAAAGTTGTATTATCTATGCTGTATTCATTTGGAAGTGAGTCATAACCCTTGTTTAGTCCTTGTGGAGTTAGGATAATTTGGGTAGTAGGTTGATTTATTTTCTACTTCCTTGTGCATACTCTACATCATCCCCCATCTTGAGTCCTTTCTATGACATGCAATGGAAATCTTACATAGTCCAATTCTAAATTTTTTAAATATTTAAATTGATGATTAACACTCA